>NW_025554346.1:0-99393 GCF_020424385.1 Procambarus clarkii | reverse complement strand
AATTAACATCTAACAATTTAATAATCATTAACATTTCTAAACATCATTTTGAGAGTTCATATATATATATATATATATATATATATATATATATATATAGATATATAAAATATATATATATAATATATATATATATATATATTATATATATATATATATATATATATATATATATATATATATATATATATATGATTTATTTGTCATATACAGTTTCTTATCAGTCACGTTGGTTCTTCAGCAGTCCTTAAACCTTAGTTTTGAGACTCTTCCCTCACGAATTTAGTGGATAGTGAAGGTCAAAGGTCACTGTGACCTGAAGGTCAAAGGTCACTGTGACCTTCAACACCCCGCTGGGGGATAGGGGCGGGCTCGGGGCTCGCGCCAGCCACTCGAGTCCAAAACCTGAGCTGGAATTGAAATTATAAATTCATAGTGACGTCATAATCACTATGGCGAAACGGAACGTCGTGACATAAGGGTCCAGGACGGACCGGAACGTCGTCACATAAGGGTCCAGGACGGACCGGAACGTCGTCACATAAGGGTCCAGGACGGACCGGAACGTCGTCACATAAGGGTCCAGGACGGACCGGAACGTCGTCACATAAGGGTCCAGGACGGACCGAAACGTCGTCACATAAGGGTCCAGGACGGACCGGAACGTCGTCACATAAGGGTCCAGGACGGGCTGGAACGTCGTCACATAAGGGTCCAGGATGGACCGGAACGTCGTCACATAAGGGTCCAGGACGGGCCGGAACGTCGTCACATAAGGGTCCAGGACGGGCCGGAACGTCTTCACATAAGGGACCAGGACGGACCGAAACGTCCCCACATAAGGGTCCAGGACGGACCGGAACGTCCCCACATAAGGGTCCAGGACGGGCCGAAACGTCGTCACATAAGGGTCCAGGACGGACCGGAACGTCGTCACATAAGGGTCCAGGACGGGCCGAAACGTCCCCACATAAGGGTCCAGGACGGGCCGAAACGTCGTCACATAAGGGTCCAGGACGGACCGGAACGTCGTCACATAAGGGTCCAGGACGGACCGGAACGTCCCCACATAAGGGTCCAGGACGGACCGGAACGTCCCCACATCACCACTCTTGCTTCCTTGCAGTTCAAGTTTTTCCGTGTTCAAGTTTTCCATTCTGAACATTCGTCACAAATCTTATCCATGTTCAGAACTTTGTTCACTCTTGTTCTCCTCCGTTCACCGGGACCACAGGTAGTCTAGATAACAACATCTCCCCAGACAACCTCATTGTAAATTTATGATTGTTTGAACTCTCTATGACGTTTTTTTTCTTCTATGGAAACCATCCACGTGGACCGGTTGTTATGGGTTGAATCAGAAAGAAAATGGGAAATAAGGTAATTGACCTCTTAACTCTGTATACCAATGGTAATTTGTGCAGTTTAACCCCCGTTTTCTTTTCCCCCTTCCAGTTAAAAAAGCTGTCCCACAACCGGAGCACAATAGCCAGACTTTCCCACGTGTGTCTCAAGCCGGCTGGGAAAGGGAAATGGAAAGGGAGGATATTCGTATTTATAAACGACTCCACCGAAGCTCAGAGAGAGAAAACGCACCGATTTTGGGAGGGGGGACTAATTATTATTCTGGGGGAAATGGGAGAATTTTGCTCTGAAGCAGAGGCTTTCTAAACGTTTTTCTGGTTGAAAAAGCAACATGAGGATATGACAATACGATCATTATACACAATCTTCTTCCCCCCCACATGACAGACAGAGACATCATGAGCGAGGAAATAGACAGAAGTCTGGAGACAGAGCGGGAATCAGACGGAACCACTCACTTATACTCTGGGTCTGAAGACACTCCAAGATCTCAAACATTGTCTTTATATCGTCGTAAGAAAAATATTCACCTACAGGGGAGAAACCAAATGACTTGCACAACAATATTTATACCACTATACGTGGCTGAGAATTGTTGGGTGAATGCAAACACAAACAGGAAGGTGAATCAAACATTAACAGGCACTAAAGACAAACGAACAAAAATTGAAAAATCATTTTGTGTAACGGATATACGCGCGCGCGCGCGCGTACACGAACACACACGCACACACAGACAGACACCACACACAACACCACACACCCACACCACACCACACACACACACCACACACACACACACACACACACACACACACAGTAGTGGGGAAATGGAATGCACTTCAGGAACAGGTTGTGGAAGCAAATACTATTCATAATTTTAAAACCAGGTATGATAGGGAAATGGGACAGGAGTCATTGCTGTAAACAACCGATGCTCGAAAGGCGGGATCCAAGAGTCAATGCTCGATCCTGCAGACACAACTAGGTGAGTAGAACTAGGTGAGTACACACACACACACACAGACACACACACACACACACACACACACCTGTGGTGGAGGCTGACTCCATACACAGTTTCAAGTGTAGATATGATAGAGCCCAGTAGGCTCAGGAACCTCTACACACCAGTTGATTGACGGTTGAGAGACGGGACCAAAGAGCCAGAGCTCAACCCCCGCAAGCACAAATAGGTGAGTACAACTAGGTGAGTACACACACACACACACACACAGACACACAAACACACAAACACACACACACACACACACACACACACACACACACACACACACACACACACACACACACACACACACACACACACACACTGACCACACACCACCCACCCAGGACCAAAGAGCCAGAGCTAAACACCCCCGCAAGCACAATTAGGTGAGTACACACTGTGTGTGTGTGAGTTCAATGTGAGGGGTGAGGTCTCAGATTGGCAAGACGTCACTAGTGGAGTCCCGCAGGTTTCGGTCCTTGGACCTATACTGTTTCTGATATATGTAAATGTTCTCTCAGAGGGGATAGAATCATTCCTCTCTCAGAGGGTATAGAATCATTCCTCTCTCAGAGGGTTATAGAATCATTCCTCTCTCAGAGGGTATAGAATCATTCCTCTCTCAGAGGGTATAGAATCGTTTCTCTCATTGTTTGCTGATCATGCAACAATTATGAGGAGGATTAAGACGGTGGAAGATAGTGTGAGGCTACAAGATGACCTAGACAGACTGAATGAATGGTCCAACAAATGGCTACTAAAGTTCAACCCGAGTAAATGTAAGGTGATGAAACTAGGCGGTGGAAACAGGAGGCCAGACATAGGATACAGAATGGGAGACGACGTCCTTCATGAAACGGACAGAGAGAAGGATCTAGGAGTTGATATCACACCAAACCTGTCTCCTGAAGAATAACGAAAAGATCAAAAGAATAACATCAGCGGCGTATGCAAGGCTGGCTAACATCAGAACAGCCTTCAAGAACCTGTTTAATGAATCATTCAGAATCTTGTACACCACATATGTAAGACCAATCCAGGAGTATGCGGTCCCAGCATGGAGCCCGTACCTTGTCAAGCACAAGGCGAAGCTGGAAAAAGTTCAGAGGTATGCCACTAGACTAGTCCCAGAACTAAGAGGCATGAGTTACGAGGAAAGGCTGCGTGAAGTGCACCTCACGACACTGGAAGACAGAAGAGTAAGGGGAGACATGATCACTACCTACAAAATTCTCAGAGGAATTGATAGTGTAGATAAAGATAAATTGTTTAACACAGGTGGTACGCGAACAAGGGGACACAGGTGGAAGCTGAGTACCCAAATGAGCCACAGAGACGTTAGAAAGAACTTTTTCAGTGTCAGAGTAGTTAGTAAATGGAATGCATTAGGAAGTGATGTGGTGGAGGCTGACTCCATACACAGTTTCAAATGTAGATATGATAGAGCCCAATAGGCTCAGGAATCTGTACACCAGCTGATTGACGGTTGAGGGGCGGGCCCAAAAAGCCAGAGCTCAACCCCCGCAAGCACAATTAGGTGAGTACAATTAGGTGAGTACACACACCCAACACCACCCCACACACACACACACACCCAACACACACACCCAACACACACCCAACACACACACCCCACACACACACCCAACACCACCCGACACACCCGACACACCCACACACAACCTTAAAACGCGGACGAAAATATTCCCCCCTCCAAGAGCAGCAGCAGGAGCAGGAGGAGGAGCAGCAGAAGAGCAGACCAACCCGTCCAGCGTCACGTTCCACAAGCAGCAAATGCCCCGCGTCATTACAGTAACGAAATAACGAGATCAAATCACCGTGTGAAAGATCCCATCTCTCCCTCCTCCTCGTCAACAAAGCAAACTGTTGTGGGATGGACCAGACCTCTCACGGGCCTTTGATCAATATTTGTATCGGGGAAAGTGGCACCACCTTCCCCACCACCCCAAACAAAAAAGAAACATTGATAAACAAACTTGTTTACCGTTCTAGGGTAAATATAATGTAAAATGGAGAAGCGACTTTTAGACGGAGCAGAGCAAGAGTCGACCCCCAGGAAGGTGTTGACGGAGGTAGAGTAACGCCCTTAGGAGACATGACGGCTGACTGACTGACACACACAGCAGACATACAGTCACACGCAGGCTGACACACACAGCAGACACACAATCACACGCAGGCTGACACACACAGCAGACATACAGTCACACGCTGACACACACAGCAGACACACAATCACACACGCTGACACACACAGCAGACACACAATCACACACGCTGACACACACAGCAGACACACAATCACACACGCTGACACACACAGCAGACACACAATCACACAGACTGACACACACAACAGACACACAATCACACACGCTGACACACACAGCAGACACACAATCACACACGCTGACACACACAGCAGACACACAATCACACACGCTGACATACACAGCAGACACACAATCACACACGCTGACATACACAGCAGACACACAATCACACACGCTGACATACACAGCAGACACACAATCACACACGCTGACATACACAGCAGACACACAATCACACACGCTGACATACACAGCAGACACACAATCACACACGCTGACATACACAGCAGACACACAATCACACACGCTGACATACACAGCAGACACACAATCACACACGCTGACATACACAGCAGACACACAATCACACACGCTGACATACACAGCAGACACACAATCACACACGCTGACATACACAGCAGACACACAATCACACACGCTGACATACACAGCAGACACACAATCACACACGCTGACATACACAGCAGACACACAATCACACACGCTGACATACACAGCAGACACACAATCACACACGCTGACATACACAGCAGACACACAATCACACACGCTGACATAAACAGCAGACACACAATCACACAGACTGACAAACACAGCAGACACACAATCACACACGCTGACATACACAGCAGACACACAATCACACAGACTGACAAACACAGCAGACACACAATCACACACGCTGACATACACAGCAGACACACAATCACACACGCTGACATACACAGCAGACACACAATCACACAGACTGACAAACACAGCAGACACACAATCACACACGCTGACATACACAGCAGACACACAATCACACACGCTGACATACACAGCAGACACACAATCACACACGCTGACATACACAGCAGACACACAATCACACAGACTGACAAACACAGCAGACACACAATCACACACGCTGACATACACAGCAGACACACAATCACACAGACTGACAAATACTCAGCAGACATACAATCTCACAGACACACACAGCAGACACACAGATGAACACTCAGAGAAACAGATACGAGAGACGCTAAACACATTGCAGAAAAAGACATAACAATAAGAACAAAAACAGACGAGCACCGACCCAAGACTGCAGAACACAATGAACACAATCACAACACATCCAGGTCCTTGAACTGAGGGGAAATGTTTGGAGCGGGATGAGCATCGAACGAGCATCCCGATTTACCTCAGATACGCGTCTCGGGGGGGTGGGGGGGGGAGAGGCCCAGAACGCAGGTTCGATCCCATCAAACTACCCCAAAGGATTTTGTCATACATATACATCGCGTTATTGTGGTGTAACGAACCCCTATTGTCTTTCCATTGGGGAATTTTCGGCGCCGTGGAGAGAGAGGGACCTGCTGCATGCGTAACAGCTTCTCCCCCGTGTCAACCTATCCTGGCTTTGTGCCCTGGAGAGGGAGGGGGGGGGAACTGCTGCATGGGTAACAGCTTCTCCCCCGTATCAACCTATCCTGGCTTTCTGCCCTGGATAGGTTGCTCTCCAGAGGGGACATGCTGCATGGGTAACAGCTTCTCCTCCGTGTCAACCTATCCTGGCTTTGTACGGATAGGTTGCTCTCCAGGGGGAAACCTGCTGCATGGGTAACAGCTTCTCCCCCGTATCAACCTACCCTGGCTTTGTGCCCTGGAGAGGCCACTCCAAACCGACAACCAGAACCCAACCCTATAGTCTTCTAACAATGATGAATGCAACTACTGTGTTTGTGAGTTAATTGTTTAATAAACTAACCCTCGTTCTAAACGCTCGTTCTAACATGTAATATATTAACAAGAGCTCTGTATTCCCGCTCGTACAAAGAGAATACTTCAGCACAGTTACGACCTCCGCGTCTCGTAATATTGAGTTTAGTGAATGCAAGAAAACACCAGACTGGGACTTCCCGGATCACTTAGCTTTCTACCGCGGTGTTTGAACTTGTTAGTTTTGAAATCATTGAGAAGGCAATCTCGCCCTGTTCTCAGGCAGAGAGGGAATGGCATGCAAGTTTGCTCGAATGATTTTTAACCAAAATAATCAAGCAGGGTGACACACAGGTAGGATGGGTGAGAGCAGGTAACCTTGCCCGGGGGCAAGAGGGGTGTATAGTCTCAACACCTAGATCAACTTTGGGTGTAGGGTTATGATAGTTGGGTGTAATACAGTGTCTTGAGAGTAATGGCGGCGACTATTTGGGTCATTAGAGGTGTAGTTCTTGTGTCCTCATCAACACCAGACCGTTCTCATCAACACCAGACCGTTCTCATCAACACCAGACCGTCCTCATCAACAACAGACCGTCCTCATCAACAACAGACCGTCCTCATCAACAACAGACCGTCCTCATCAACACCAGACCGTCCTCATCAACACCAGCCCGTCCTCATCAACACCAGACCGTCCTCATCAACAACAGACCGTCCTCATCAACAACAGACCGTCCTCATCAACACCAGACCGTCCTCATCAACACCAGACCGTCCTCATCAACACCAGACCGTCCTCATCAACAACAGACCGTCCTCATCAACACCAGACCGTCCTCATTAACACCAGACCGTCCTCATCAACACCAGACCGTCCTCATCAACACCAGACCGTCCTCATCAACACCAGACCGTCCTCATCAACACCAGACCGTCCTCATCAACACCAGACCGTCCTCATCAACACCAGACCGTCCTCATCAACACCAGACCGTCCTCATCAACACCAGACCGTCTTCATCAACACCAGCCCGTCCTCATCAACAACAGACCGTCCTCATCAACACCAGACCGTCCTCATCAACACCAGCCCGTCCTCATCAACAACAGACCGTCCTCATCAACACCAGCCCGTCCTCATCAACACCAGATCATCCTCATCAACAACAGACCGTCCTCATCAACACCAGACCGTCCTCATCAACACCAGACCGTCCTCATCAACACCAGACCGTCCTCATCAACACCAGACCGTCCTCATCAACAACAGACCGTCCTTATCAACAACAGACCGTCCTCATCAACACCAGACCGTCCTCATCAACACCAGACCGTCCTCATCAAGAACAGACCGTCCTCATCAACAACAGACCGTCCTCATCAACACCAGACCGTCCTCATCAACACCAGACCGTCCTCATCAATGTTCTGGAGTGTTCCTGTGACAAGTTATCACAGCTCTGATAACCTTTATGTGAGCGAAATTTCCTTCAAATTACTTTCATAAATCTTGCCAAAAAAAGATTATGTGCATTAGCGAGTTTAAGAAACTTAATACAAAACCGAACAGCATATTTGCTGCCATTGAGATTTGGACAGATACTGTCTATCCATAGATATCTGGAGAGATACTGTCTATCCATAGATATCTGGAGAGATACTGTCTATCCAAAGATATCTGGAGAGATACTGTCTATCCATAGATATCTGGAGACATACTGTCTTTAAGACGAAAGTCAAATAGCATTGGTAATTGTCTTAGCTATCAAAATGCCTAATCGTCGTGAGCATAACCCTTTATGGTACGCTGTTACGACAGGGGGTAATCAACCCCCCTTTCCCCTTAAGCCCCCCATTAGCTTTCTAACCAGCAGAGAGAGAGAGAGAGAGACAGAGAGACAGAGAGACAGAGAGAGACAGAGAGAGAGAGAGAGAGAGAGGGTGTCAGAGAGAGAGAGAGAGAGAGAGAGAGAGAGAGAGACAGAGAGAGACAGAGAGAGACAGAGAGAGGTCCTCCACTTTTTAGTTATGGCAGAAAGGTTTTCTGCAGTTATAATTGTGAGGGATTCTTACTTCCTGGCCGACCTGTCTCTCTTCCGCTTCGCCTCTGCTAAACGCAGTTATAATTCCCACTAATTTCTCTATTGTCAAGGGGGTCTCGAAGCCCGGGAAGAGACGTTGTGAATGCCACCAGACCAGCCAGCCGACTGACTTACTGTTGCGGAATTCTATAAGGCAGCGGTTTCTAAGTTTGGTGGGGGTTTCTAAGTTTGGTGGGGGTTTCTAAGTTTGGTGGTGGTTTCTAAGTTTGGTGGTGGTTTCTAAGTTTGGTGGGGGTTTCTAAGTTTGGTTGGGGTTTGTAAGTTTGGTTGGGGTTTCTAAGTTTGGTGGTGGTTTCTAAGTTTGGTGGGGGTTTCTAAGTTTGGTTGGGGTTTGTAAGTTTGGTGGGGGTTTCTAAGTTTGGTGGGGGTTTCTAAGTTTAGTGGGGGTTTCTAAGTTTGGTGGGGGTTTCTAAGTTTGGTGGTGGTTTCTAAGTTTGGTGGGGGTTTCTAAGTTTGGTTGGGGTTTGTAAGTTGGTTGGGGTTTCTAAGTTTGGTGGTGGTTTCTAAGTTTGGTGGGGGTTTCTAAGTTTGGTTGGGGTTTGTAAGTTTGGTGGGGGTTTCTAAGTTTGGTTGGGGTTTGTAAGTTTGGTGGGGGTTTCTAAGTTTGGTGGGGGTTTCTAAGTTTGGTGGGGGTTTCTAAGTTTGGTGGGGGTTTCTAAGTTTGGTGGGGGTTGTTAAGTTTGGTGGGGGTTGCTAAGTTTGGTGGGGGTTTCTAAGTTTGGTGGGGGTTGCTAAGTTTGGTGGGGGTTGCTAAGTTTGGTGGAGGTTTCTAAGTTTGGTGGGGGTTTCTAAGTTTGGTGGTGGTTTCTAAGTTTGGTGGGGGTTGCTAAGTTTGGTGGGGGTTGCTAAGTTTGGTGGGGGTTTCTAAGTTTGGTGGGGGTTTCTAAGTTTGGTGGTGGTTTCTAAGTTTGGTGGTGGTTTCTAAGTTTGGTGGTGGATGCTAAGTTTGGTGGTGGTTTCTAAGTTTGGTGGTGGTTTCTAAGTTTGGTGGTGGTTTCTAAGTTTGGTGGTGGATGCTAAGTTTGGTGGTGGTTTCTAAGTTTGGTGGTGGTTTCTAAGTTTAGCGGTGGTTTCTAAGTTTGGTGGTGGATGCTAAGTTTGGCGGAGGTTTCTAAGTCAGGCAGCGCTCTCAAAGTCAGGGAGCGCTCTCTAAGTCAGGCAGCGCTCTCTAAGTCAGGCAGCGCTCTCTAAGTCAGGGAGCGCTCTCTAAGTCAGGGAGCGCTCTCTAAGTCAGGCAGCGCTCTCTAAGTCAGGCAGCGCTCTCTAAGTCAGGCAGCGCTCTCTAAGTCAGGCAGCGCTCTCTAAAGTCAGGCAGCGCTCTCTAAGTCTGGCAGCGCTCTCTAAGTCAGGCAGCGCTCTCTAAATCAGGTAGCACTCTCTAAATCAGACAGCGCTCTCAAAGTCAGGCAGTGTTCTCTAAGGTAGGCAGCGCTCTCTAAGTCAGGCAGCGCTCTCAATGTCATGGAGCGCTCTCTAAGTCAGGCAGCGCTCTCTAAGTCAGGCAGCGCTCTCTAAGTCAGGCAGCGCTCTCTAAGTCTGGCAGCGCTCTCTAAGTCAGGCAGCGCTCTCTAAATCAGGTAGCACTCTCTAAATCAGACAGCGCTCTCAAAGTCAGGCAGTGTTCTCTAAGGTAGGCAGCGCTCTCTAAGTCAGGCAGCGCTCTCAATGTCATGGAGCGCTCTCTAAGTCAGGCAGCGCTCTCAAAGTCAGGCAGCGCTCTCAAAGTCAGGCAGCGCTCTCAAAGTCAGGCAGCGCTCTCAAAGTCAGGCAGCGCTCTCTAAGTCAGGCAGCGCTCTCTAAGCCAGTCAGCACTCTCTAAGTTAGGCAGCGCTCTCAAAGTCAGGCAGCGCTCTCAAAGTCAGGCAGCGCTCTCTAAGTCAGGCAGCGCTCTCTAAGCCAGTCAGCACTCTCTAAGTTAGGCAGCGTTCTCTAAGTCAGGCAGCGCTCTCTAAGTCAGGCAGCGCTCTCCAAGTCAGGCAGCGCTCTCTAAGTCAGGCAGCGCTCTCTAAGTCAGGCAGCGCTCTCTAAGTCAGGCGGCGCTCTTCAAGTCAGGCAGCGCTCTCTAAGTCAGGCAGCGCTCTCTAAGTCAGGCAGCGCTCTCTAAGTCAGGCAGCGCTCTCTAAGTCAGGCAGCGCTCTCTAAGGCAGGCAGCGCTCTCTAAATGAACCGTGAAGAGTTTGTGTTGAGGGGGGGGGGAGGAAAGGAAAAGGAACGGAATTATCAGGGGGAAAGCGCCAAGCCATTACGACTATATAGCACTGGGAAGGGGTCAGGATAAGGATTTGAGTTGGGACAGAGGGAAGGAATGGTGCCCAACCACTTGTGAACGGTCGGGGGATTGAACGCCGACCTGCATGACGCGAGACTGTTGCTCTACCGTCCATCCCAAGTGGTTGGGGGGGGGGGGGGGGATGAACGGGGTTTTTAATATTATGGTGCTGACTTCCGGTATTGCCCAACCACCACTTCCAGTACTACTATTGAATTCATCTCCTCACTGTGTCTCCTATCAGTGGCTACGTCTCCTGTATATGCTTGAGAGTGTGAGAGAGACATCTCCCGTCACGCAGGGTGCAGTCGCACCTCCACAGATCTCCAGTATCAGCTCTTGATACTGGTAATGGCTCAAAAGGGCCACCACTTACGGGCTATTCATGCCCGTGCCACCTTTTGGGTGGCTTAATCTTCATCAATCAATCATCAGGGATTGTTGCCCCATCTCCCTCATGTGCACTCTCCTCATGCCTGCCTCATTAGGATTGTTGTTGCTTCTTCATTTATGAGTGAAGGGATCAGGGGCTCTAGTTCCAGTCTCTTCTCTCAGCTCCTTGGAGTCCTTGCGATGACTGCTGAAGACTCTCTCAGCCCCTTGGAGTCCCAGCGATGACTGCTGAAGACTCTCTCAGCTTCTTGGAGTTCCAGCGATGATTCTGCCGAAGACTCTCAGCTCCTTGGAGTTCCAGCGATGACTGCTGAAGACTCTCTCAGCTCCTTGGAGTTCCAGCGATGAATGCTGAAGACTCTCTCAGCTTCTTGGAGTTCCAGCGATGAATGCTGAAGACTCTCTCAGCTTCTTGGAGTTCCAGTGATGATTCTGCCGAAGACTCTCAGCTCCCTGGAGTTCCAGCGATGAATGCTGAAGACTCTCTCAGCTTCTTGGAGTTCCAGTGATGATTCTGCCGAAGACTCTCAGCTCCCTGGAGTTCCAGCGATGACTGCTGAAGAATCTCTCAGCTCCTTGAAGTCCCAACGATGACTCTCCTGAAGTCGATATCAGATCTTCCAAATGATTACAATTACCTGTGGTTTACGATGATGTTATCTCAGTCTGTGAGTAATTAGCCTTCCCTCCTTGTGGGTGATTAGCCATCTCCCTCGTCTTGAACGATTAGTATTGTATTCTCTTTAATTACCCACCTCGTACGCTCAAAATCAATGAGTCAAAACTCATTGATTGTGAGTTTTGACTTTGAATACCCACATTCACAATCATTTTGCTGCTGACTATTTGGGTAAAGAGAAGGAAAGAGAGAGAGAGAGAGAGAGAGAGAGAGAGAGAGAGAGAGAGAGAGAGAGAGAGAGAGAGAGAGAGAAAGTCATTCATATTCTTTGCGTGACGTAAAACTAGCGAGTAAAAACCACTGCAAGTCTCCTAACTTAGTATACATAAATCTCCTAACATAGTATACATAAGTCTCCTAACTTAGTACACATATCTCATAACATTATAAACAAAAAAACATGAATTTCCACCCCATATCCCCCCCCCCAATCAAAGTCTGAGGCTACAAGTCCTATTCCCGAAGCCTCGAGTACGATAAGTAACATTAACCATCATTACTCCGCAAGTATCTCTGATTAATACAGCGAAATACAATAGACTTCAACACCTCCTCCTCTTGCCGTCCAGGAAACACAGTCTGGAGTGGGTCGAACGCTGCCCCGCTTTCCATGGCGTACTGGAGTAATCACTTGGTCTGAACACGTGGAGCGAATGGATGAGGGGTGATAGTGTCGAGAAGGGTGATAGTGAATTGTGAAGTGGTCGGGCGGGGATTAGTCGGTGTAGCCCGACCGAACGAGATAGAGAGAGAGAGAGAGAGAGAGAGAGAGAGAGAGAGAGAGAGAGAGAGAGAGAGAGAGAGAGAGAGAGAGAGAGAGAGAGAGGCGCTCGTTGTTTAAGACAAGTGTGGGAGATGAAATCGGGTCTCTGGAGCAGAATTAGGAGGTGTGAGGTAGTGTCTAGGGGGGGGAGGGAGAATCCCCACAGGTGTGTGGTGGTGTCTGTGGGGGTCCCGTCCCAACAGGTGTGTGGTGGTGTCTGTGGGGGTCCCGTCCCAACAGGTGTGGGATGGTGTCTGTGGGGGTCCCGTCCCAACAGGTGTGGGATGGTGTAAGCAAACCTGAAGCCAGAATCCCTGGCGGTGCAACGTTATCTCATAAAGATTAAATTCAATTGACCTTGTGAAATCCCTTTCTTCTTTGTCATCAAGCAATATACCCGGATATATTCCAACCCTATCTCTGTTATACCATTTTAATCAAGATACTCGTATATTTCAATTAAATCCACCCTCTACGTCTCTTTAGAGTATATTCTACCTAGAAACTGGTATATATATATATATATATATATATATATATATATATATATATATATATATATATTATATATATATATATATATATATATATTGGGAACCCAGGATAATCACTTTCGAAAGTGACCAGTGTTATACTATTTCCAAAATATAGCATAGCATATTTCCAGTACAGGCTGGAGATATGTATTTGTGTTTAGCATCTATGTGAACGTGTGTATTTATCATAGATATGAGGACAAGGAGCTGGGATATGAGGACAAGGAGCTGGGATATAAGGACAAGGAGCTGGGACATGAGGACAAGGAGCTGAGATATGAGGACAAGGAGCTGGGATATGAGGACAAGGAGCTGGGATTTAAGGACAAGGAGCTGGGATATGAGGACAAGGAGCTGGGACATGAGGACAAGGAGCTGGGACATGAGGACAAGGAGCTGGGACAAGGACAAGGAGCTGGGATATGAGGACAAGGAGCTGAGATATGAGGACAAGGAGCTGAGATATGAGGACAAGGAGCTGATATATGAGGACAAGGAGCTGGGATATGAGGACAAGGAGCTGAGATATGAGGACAAGGAGCTGGGATATAAGGACAAGGAACTGGGATATGAGGACAAGGAGCTGGGACATGAGGACAAGGAGCTGAGATATGAGGACAAGGAGCTGGGATATGAGGACAAGGAGCTTGGATATGAGGACAAGGAGCTGGGATATGAGGACAAGGAGCTGGGATATGAGGACAAGGAGCTGGGACATGAGGACAAGGAGCTGGGACATGAGGACAAGGAGCTGGGACAAGGACAAGGAGCTGGGATATGAGGACAAGGAGCTGAGATATGAGGACAAGGAGCTGGGATATGAGGACAAGGAGCTGAGATATGAGGACAAGGAGCTGGGATATGAGGACAAGGAGCTGGGACATGAGGACAAGGAGCTGGGATATGAGGACAAGGAGCTGGGACAATGACAAGGAGCTGGGATATAAGGACAAGGAACTGGGATATGAGGACAAGAAGCTGAGATATGAGGACAAGGAGCTGGGATATGAGGACAAGTATATCCGTGCTAGTGTCTTTGCAAAACTCTAAGAACACCAAAGTTACGTAACCTCACAAACCCACACAATACTTCTTATACATAAACAAAACAAAACAAATATCCTTCAGTTACGTAATATAATCATTACAAATAACAATACAGATTCAATTTCGGTATTCAACAAAATCCCCAGCAAAGTGATAAACATCAGAAGACCTTGGGAAGACAAGATTGACCAAGACATCTTGGAGGAGTTATTAAAAAGGTTAAATAGCAGGTATAGTGTCGACAAACAGCGTTATCCGAGCTTGAAGTGAAGGATGTAATGATTGCATCTCTGGAGGTCATCAGTACATCCCCCTCACTTGACCTTCTCTCCCGGAAACCCTTAAAGGTCACATTCCAGTAATCTGAGGCCTTTGGTGTTGGGGCTTAAGGCCTGTCGAATCTATGAGGTATTATTAATGTCGCGACGCTGTCTCCTAGTTTAACCAGCAAGTATGCTTTAGTCTAGAAGTATAACTAGGTCCAGGACTATATGCGTTTAGTCCAGGACGAAAGTGAACTAAGTATATACTGGCCGAGAAATGAGGTATATATATATAATATATATATATATATATATATATATATATTGGCTATATATATATATATATATACGACATATATATATATATATATATATATATATATATATATACGAGAAATTGTTTATTTCGTTCAACAATCACTTCAAGAAGTAGTGGGGGGGGGGGGGTGTTTACATGTTTTTAAAAGCTTTCTGCAAACATTGGCAGAAAAATAGTTACTGCTGTGTTCAAACGGAAATCATGAAAAGGGTAAAAAAAATCTAATTCTTTGGTCTGAAGATCGTGGTCTTCTGGTCGGGTCTTCATGGTCTTAGAGCTTCGGTCACTCGGGCAAGACGGACCTAGTCAACACCGAGCCAAGAGCATGGACCGAAACCCCAAAATTTGGCGGAAGTGTTGAAGGTCAAAGGTCGAAGGTCACGGCTCTTGCAAGACAGTTATAACAGCCTGACCAATGGCAAGATGTTGCCATAGGTCACACGCTGATAGGGTGAGTCTTATGGGTCATAATGACTCACCAGACTCACCCCTACAAATGACACCATCAAACACTCTGCAAATTTTCCAAATAATTCACCCTATGGCCATTTTGTATTCATTTTGATGTCCTTTGCATAGTGTAATTCACAAGGTTGATTAATTCTTTAATTATCAATTTGTTAATTTTTCATGGGATAAGTGTATATTTTTTCAAGAATTATTCTGCTTGCAATTATATTGCACTCTTTTCATGCAACAGAAATGCTTAGTTGCATGAGTAGATATGTGATAATCTTGGATGAAAGCCTTTGGTCAGTATGGCAATATACCACATGGAAGGAATATGAGGACAAGGAGCTGGGATATGAGGACAAGGAGCTGGGGTATGAGGACAAGGAGCTGGGGTATGAGGACAAGGAGCTGGGATATGAGGACAAGGAGCTGGGATATGAGGACAAGGAGCTGGGATATGAGGACAAGGAGCTGGGATGTGAGGACAAGGAGCTGGGATATGAGAACAAGGAGCTGGGATATGAGGACAAGGAGCTGGGATATGAGGACAAGGAGCTGGGATATGAGGACAAGGAGCTGGGATATGAGAACAAGGAGCTGGGATATGAGGACAAGGAGCTGGGATATGAGGACAAGGAGCTGGGATATGAGGACAAGGAGCTGGAATATGAGGACAAGGAGCTGGGATATGAGAACAAGGAGCTGGGGTATGAGGACAAGGAGCTGAAATATGAGGACAAGGTGATGGTACAGTACGTAGGGAAGGAACGGTGCCCATTTGCACCATCGGGGATCGAACCAGTACAAACTTGCACCATCGAGGATCGAACGCCGACCAGCAAGAAGCGAGGCCGTCGCCCTACCGACCAGTGCAAGTGGGTGATAAAGCTGGCGCCAAGATACAAATTATTTTGTTGCTAATTATTATTTCAGAACAAACAAATTACATCACAATTGTAAATGTAAATATAAGTTTCAAGTCACAACTTATCACATGTAAATTAAACTAAGAGGCCACTTTAAATTTCAGATAATTAGTAAATCATATTTACAAATTTACAAGTAAATCAATGTAATTTTCAAGTAAATCAACAAGTATTTAACGAAGCTTACTTATATTTATCAAGATCACTTTTAACGAGTAAATCACAGATAAGTTAAAATAGGAGACGAATTTCAAGTCACAAGTAAGAATAAGTAGCAAAATTAAGGTAAGTAGCAAGTAAGTAGCAAGTAGCCTTTAAGTAAGTAGCAAATTAAGGTCAAATGACCCTTGCCAATCATAGATGATAACTACTCAATCACCCGTAAGATCCCATGAGTGACAACTCCCGTTATGTACTGTAACAGATCTGTTCACTCAATACGTCTTTATGGTACGCTGTGGTAACCTACGTACCAAATGCGACGTTCTGTGAAAGAAATCGGCTCTTCAAATGTCCACGTTCTGTATGCATATCTTGGTGAGGTTAGGTGGGTTGATTGGGTTTGCGCGTTTCTGGGGCCAGATTCACGAAGCAGTTACGCAAGTACTTACGAACGACGTGTAGATTTTCCTGCAATCTCTGACGGCTTTGGTTACATTTATTAAACAGTTTACAAGCATGAAAACTTGCCAATCAACTGTTGTTATTGTTATAAACAGCCTCCTGGTGCTTCCGAGCTCATTAACTGTTTAATAAATATAAACAAAGCCGCCAAAGATTGAAAAAATATGTATAGGTTCGTAAGTGCTTGCGTAACTGCTTCATGAATCTAGCCCCTGGTTCGGTTAGTACTAGAGTGTTCGGACTTCCCCGGAGCCTCGAACCTGTGGCCCGGAAGTGTGAAACCTCTCCTGTAATTCGGTTATTCGTGAGATCACTCGGAATGTTCCTTGTTCTGGCCGTCACGAACTATCTGTCACGCTTGCCCATAACTCCTGATTCCTTGAGATAAATAAATGTAACTTGTTCCGAAGCCTCAGAGCGGTAATCCTCTTGGGCGCAGAGGGGGAGGTTTTTTGGGCCAAGAATGTCAGAGTTGAAGGTTTGAGACCTTACGACCAGAGTGAAGAGGACTGGATACATCAGTTCTTCACTTACATGGTGTTTATCATCAGCATTTGTACAAGTCGTTCTCTGAATGATGTGATCCGGAGTTATAACACCTAATTTGTTTTGTTTCTTTGCACAGGTGGGTACAGGAGCAGACGACTGCTGACTCCTGTTAGCAGGCTGAGAGCTTTCCCTTCCCATAGCTCATGGTAAGCCTTACCCTACTAGTTTTACACACAGGTGGGTACAGGAGCAGACGACTGCTGACTCCTGTTAGCAGGCTGAGAGCTTTCCCTTCTCATAGCTCATGGTAAGCCTTACCCTACTAGTTTTACACACAGGAGGGTACAGGAGCAGACGACTGCTGACTCCTGTTAGCAGGCTGAGAGCTTTCCCTTCCCATAGCTCATGGTAAGCCTTACCCTACTAGTTTTACACACAGGAGGGTACAGGAGCAGACGACTGCTGACTCCTGTTAGCAGGCTGAGAGCTTTCCCTTCCCATAGCTCATGGTAAGCCTTACCCTACTAGTTTTACACACAGGTGGGTACAGGAGCAGACGACTGCTGACTCCTGTTAGCAGGCTGAGAGCTTTCCCTTCCCATAGCTCATGGTAAGCCTTACCCTACTAGTTTTACACACAGGTGGGTACAGGAGCAGACGACTGCTGACTCCTGTTAGCAGGCTGAGAGCTTTCCCTTCCCATAGCTCATGGTAAGCCTTACCCTACTAGTTTTACACACAGGTGGGTACAGGAGCAGACGACTGCTGACTCCTGTTAGCTGGCTGAGAGCTTTCCCTTCCCATAGCTCATGGTAAGCCTTACCCTACTAGTTTTACACACAGGTGGGTACAGGAGCAGACGACTGCTGACTCCTGTTAGCAGGCTGAGAGCTTTCCCTTCCCATAGCTCATGGTAAGCCTTACCCTACTAGTTTTACACACAGGTGGGTACAGGAGCAGACGACTGCTGACTCCTGTTAGCAGGCTGAGAGCTTTCCCTTCCCATAGCTCATGGTAAGCCTTACCCTACTAGTTTTACACACAGGTGGGTACAGGAGCAGACGACTGCTGACTCCTGTTAGCAGGCTGAGAGCTTTCCCTTCCCATAGCTCATGGTAAGCCTTACCCTACTAGTTTTACACACAGGTGGGTACAGGAGCAGACGACTGCTGACTCCTGTTAGCAGGCTGAGAGCTTTCCCTTCCCATAGCTCATGGTAAGCCTTACCCTACTAGTTTTACACACAGGTGGGTACAGGAGCAGACGACTGCTGACTCCTGTTAGCAGGCTGAGAGCTTTCCCTTCCCATAGCTCATGGTAAGCCTTACCCTACTAGTTTTACACACAGGTGGGTACAGGAGCAGACGACTGCTGACTCCTGTTAGCAGGCTGAGAGCTTTCCCTTCCCATAGCTCATGGTAAGCCTTACCCTACTAGTTTTACACACAGGTGGGTACAGGAGCAGACGACTGCTGACTCCTGTTAGCAGGCTGAGAGCTTTCCCTTCCCATAGCTCATGGTAAGCCTTACCCTACTAGTTTTACACACAGGTGGGTACAGGAGCAGACGACTGCTGACTCCTGTTAGCTGGCTGAGAGCTTTCCCTTCCCATAGCTCATGGTAAGCCTTACCCTACTAGTTTTACACACAGGTGGGTACAGGAGCAGACGACTGCTGACTCCTGTTAGCTGGCTGAGAGCTTTCCCTTCCCATAGCTCATGGTAAGCCTTACCCTACTAGTTTTACACACAGGTGGGTACAGGAGCAGACGACTGCTGACTCCTGTTAGCTGGCTGAGAGCTTTCCCTTCCCATAGCTCATGGTAAGCCTTACCCTACTAGTTTTACACACAGGTGGGTACAGGAGCAGACGACTGCTGACTCCTGTTAGCTGGCTGAGAGCTTTCCCTTCCCATAGCTCATGGTAAGCCTTACCCTACTAGTTTTACACACAGGTGGGTACAGGAGCAGACGACTGCTGACTCCTGTTAGCTGGCTGAGAGCTTTCCCTTCCCATAGCTCATGGTAAGCCTTACCCTACTAGTTTTACACACAGGAGGGTACAGGAGCAGACGACTGCTGACTCCTGTTAGCTGGCTGAGAGCTTTCCCTTCCCATAGCTCATGGTAAGCCTTACCCTACTAGTTTTACACACAGGTGGGTACAGGAGCAGACGACTGCTGACTCCTGTTAGCAGGCTGAGAGCTTTCCCTTCCCATAGCTCATGGTAAGCCTTACCCTACTAGTTTTACACACAGGTGGGTACAGGAGCAGACGACTGCTGACTCCTGTTAGCAGGCTGAGAGCTTTCCCTTCCCATAGCTCATGGTAAGCCTTACCCTACTAGTTTTACACACAGGTGGGTACAGGAGCAGACGACTGCTGACTCCTGTTAGCAGGCTGAGAGCTTTCCCTTCCCATAGCTCATGGTAAGCCTTACCCTACTAGTTTTACACACAGGTGGGTACAGGAGCAGACGACTGCTGACTCCTGTTAGCAGGCTGAGAGCTTTCCCTTCCCATAGCTCATGGTAAGCCTTACCCTACTAGTTTTACACACAGGTGGGTACAGGAGCAGACGACTGCTGACTCCTGTTAGCTGGCTGAGAGCTTTCCCTTCCCATAGCTCATGGTAAGCCTTACCCTACTAGTTTTACACACAGGTGGGTACAGGAGCAGACGACTGCTGACTCCTGTTAGCAGGCTGAGAGCTTTCCCTTCCCATAGCTCATGGTAAGCCTTACCCTACTAGTTTTACACACAGGTGGGTACAGGAGCAGACGACTGCTGACTCCTGTTAGCAGGCTGAGAGCTTTCCCTTCCCATAGCTCATGGTAAGCCTTACCCTACTAGTTTTACACACAGGTGGGTACAGGAGCAGACGACTGCTGACTCCTGTTAGCAGGCTGAGAGCTTTCCCTTCCCATAGCTCATGGTAAGCCTTACCCTACTAGTTTTACACACAGGTGGGTACAGGAGCAGACGACTGCTGACTCCTGTTAGCAGGCTGAGAGCTTTCCCTTCCCATAGCTCATGGTAAGCCTTACCCTACTAGTTTTACACACAGGTGGGTACAGGAGCAGACGACTGCTGACTCCTGTTAGCAGGCTGAGAGCTTTCCCTTCCCATAGCTCATGGTAAGCCTTACCCTACTAGTTTTACACACAGGTGGGTACAGGAGCAGACGACTGCTGACTCCTGTTAGCAGGCTGAGAGCTTTCCCTTCCCATAGCTCATGGTAAGCCTTACCCTACTAGTTTTACACACAGGTGGGTACAGGAGCAGACGACTGCTGACTCCTGTTAGCTGGCTGAGAGCTTTCCCTTCCCATAGCTCATGGTAAGCCTTACCCTACTAGTTTTACACACAGGTGGGTACAGGAGCAGACGACTGCTGACTCCTGTTAGCAGGCTGAGAGCTTTCCCTTCCCATAGCTCATGGTAAGCCTTACCCTACTAGTTTTACACACAGGTGGGTACAGGAGCAGACGACTGCTGACTCCTGTTAGCTGGCTGAGAGCTTTCCCTTCCCATAGCTCATGGTAAGCCTTACCCTACTAGTTTTACACACAGGTGGGTACAGGAGCAGACGACTGCTGACTCCTGTTAGCTGGCTGAGAGCTTTCCCTTCCCATAGCTCATGGTAAGCCTTACCCTACTAGTTTTACACACAGGAGGGTACAGGAGCAGACGACTGCTGACTCCTGTTAGCTGGCTGAGAGCTTTCCCTTCCCATAGCTCATGGTAAGCCTTACCCTACTAGTTTTACACACAGGTGGGTACAGGAGCAGACGACTGCTGACTCCTGTTAGCTGGCTGAGAGCTTTCCCTTCCCATAGCTCATGGTAAGCCTTACCCTACTAGTTTTACACACAGGAGGGTACAGGAGCAGACGACTGCTGACTCCTGTTAGCTGGCTGAGAGCTTTCCCTTCCCATAGCTCATGGTAAGCCTTACCCTACTAGTTTTACACACAGGAGGGTACAGGAGCAGACGACTGCTGACTCCTGTTAGCTGGCTGAGAGCTTTCCCTTCCCATAGCTCATGGTAAGCCTTACCCTACTAGTTTTACACACAGGTGGGTACAGGAGCAGACGACTGCTGACTCCTGTTAGCTGGCTGAGAGCTTTCCCTTCCCATAGCTCATGGTAAGCCTTACCCTACTAGTTTTACACACAGGTGGGTACAGGAGCAGACGACTGCTGACTCCTGTTAGCTGGCTGAGAGCTTTCCCTTCCCATAGCTCATGGTAAGCCTTACCCTACTAGTTTTACACACAGGAGGGTACAGGAGCAGACGACTGCTGACTCCTGTTAGCTGGCTGAGAGCTTTCCCTTCCCATAGCTCATGGTAAGCCTTACCCTACTAGTTTTACACACAGGAGGGTACAGGAGCAGACGACTGCTGACTCCTGTTAGCTGGCTGAGAGCTTTCCCTTCCCATAGCTCATGGTAAGCCTTACCCTACTAGTTTTACACACAGGAGGGTACAGGAGCAGACGACTGCTGACTCCTGTTAGCTGGCTGAGAGCTTTCCCTTCCCATAGCTCATGGTAAGCCTTACCCTACTAGTTTTACACACAGGTGGGTACAGGAGCAGACGACTGCTGACTCCTGTTAGCTGGCTGAGAGCTTTCCCTTCCCATAGCTCATGGTAAGCCTTACCCTACTAGTTTTACACACAGGAGGGTACAGGAGCAGACGACTGCTGACTCCTGTTAGCTGGCTGAGAGCTTTCCCTTCCCATAGCTCATGGTAAGCCTTACCCTACTAGTTTTACACACAGGAGGGTACAGGAGCAGACGACTGCTGACTCCTGTTAGCTGGCTGAGAGCTTTCCCTTCCCATAGCTCATGGTAAGCCTTACCCTACTAGTTTTACACACAGGTGGGTACAGGAGCAGACGACTGCTGACTCCTGTTAGCTGGCTGAGAGCTTTCCCTTCCCATAGCTCATGGTAAGCCTTACCCTACTAGTTTTACACACAGGTGGGTACAGGAGCAGACGACTGCTGACTCCTGTTAGCTGGCTGAGAGCTTTCCCTTCCCATAGCTCATGGTAAGCCTTACCCTACTAGTTTTACACACAGGAGGGTACAGGAGCAGACGACTGCTGACTCCTGTTAGCTGGCTGAGAGCTTTCCCTTCCCATAGCTCATGGTAAGCCTTACCCTACTAGTTTTACACACAGGAGGGTACAGGAGCAGACGACTGCTGACTCCTGTTAGCTGGCTGAGAGCTTTCCCTTCCCATAGCTCATGGTAAGCCTTACCCTACTAGTTTTACACACAGGAGGGTACAGGAGCAGACGACTGCTGACTCCTGTTAGCTGGCTGAGAGCTTTCCCTTCCCATAGCTCATGGTAAGCCTTACCCTACTAGTTTTACACACAGGTGGGTACAGGAGCAGACGACTGCTGACTCCTGTTAGCTGGCTGAGAGCTTTCCCTTCCCATAGCTCATGGTAAGCCTTACCCTACTAGTTTTACACACAGGTGGGTACAGGAGCAGACGACTGCTGACTCCTGTTAGCTGGCTGAGAGCTTTCCCTTCCCATAGCTCATGGTAAGCCTTACCCTACTAGTTTTACACACAGGAGGGTACAGGAGCAGACGACTGCTGACTCCTGTTAGCTGGCTGAGAGCTTTCCCTTCCCATAGCTCATGGTAAGCCTTACCCTACTAGTTTTACACACAGGAGGGTACAGGAGCAGACGACTGCTGACTCCTGTTAGCTGGCTGAGAGCTTTCCCTTCCCATAGCTCATGGTAAGCCTTACCCTACTAGTTTTACACACAGGTGGGTACAGGAGCAGACGACTGCTGACTCCTGTTAGCTGGCTGAGAGCTTTCCCTTCCCATAGCTCATGGTAAGCCTTACCCTACTAGTTTTACACACAGGAGGGTACAGGAGCAGACGACTGCTGACTCCTGTTAGCTGGCTGAGAGCTTTCCCTTCCCATAGCTCATGGTAAGCCTTACCCTACTAGTTTTACACACAGGTGGGTACAGGAGCAGACGACTGCTGACTCCTGTTAGCTGGCTGAGAGCTTTCCCTTCCCATAGCTCATGGTAAGCCTTACCCTACTAGTTTTACACACAGGTGGGTACAGGAGCAGACGACTGCTGACTCCTGTTAGCTGGCTGAGAGCTTTCCCTTCCCATAGCTCATGGTAAGCCTTACCCTACTAGTTTTACACACAGGAGGGTACAGGAGCAGACGACTGCTGACTCCTGTTAGCTGGCTGAGAGCTTTCCCTTCCCATAGCTCATGGTAAGCCTTACCCTACTAGTTTTACACACAGGAGGGTACAGGAGCAGACGACTGCTGACTCCTGTTAGCTGGCTGAGAGCTTTCCCTTCCCATAGCTCATGGTAAGCCTTACCCTACTAGTTTTACACACAGGAGGGTACAGGAGCAGACGACTGCTGACTCCTGTTAGCTGGCTGAGAGCTTTCCCTTCCCATAGCTCATGGTAAGCCTTACCCTACTAGTTTTACACACAGGTGGGTACAGGAGCAGACGACTGCTGACTCCTGTTAGCTGGCTGAGAGCTTTCCCTTCCCATAGCTCATGGTAAGCCTTACCCTACTAGTTTTACACACAGGTGGGTACAGGAGCAGACGACTGCTGACTCCTGTTAGCTGGCTGAGAGCTTTCCCTTCCCATAGCTCATGGTAAGCCTTACCCTACTAGTTTTACACACAGGAGGGTACAGGAGCAGACGACTGCTGACTCCTGTTAGCTGGCTGAGAGCTTTCCCTTCCCATAGCTCATGGTAAGCCTTACCCTACTAGTTTTACACACAGGAGGGTACAGGAGCAGACGACTGCTGACTCCTGTTAGCAGGCTGAGAGCTTTCCCTTCCCATAGCTCATGGTAAGCCTTACCCTACTAGTTTTACACACAGGAGGGTACAGGAGCAGACGACTGCTGACTCCTGTTAGCTGGCTGAGAGCTTTCCCTTCCCATAGCTCATGGTAAGCCTTACCCTACTAGTTTTACACACAGGAGGGTACAGGAGCAGACGACTGCTGACTCCTGTTAGCTGGCTGAGAGCTTTCCCTTCCCATAGCTCATGGTAAGCCTTACCCTACTAGTTTTACACACAGGAGGGTACAGGAGCAGACGACTGCTGACTCCTGTTAGCTGGCTGAGAGCTTTCCCTTCCCATAGCTCATGGTAAGCCTTACCCTACTAGTTTTACACACAGGAGGGTACAGGAGCAGACGACTGCTGACTCCTGTTAGCTGGCTGAGAGCTTTCCCTTCCCATAGCTCATGGTAAGCCTTACCCTACTAGTTTTACACACAGGAGGGTACAGGAGCAGACGACTGCTGACTCCTGTTAGCTGGCTGAGAGCTTTCCCTTCCCATAGCTCATGGTAAGCCTTACCCTACTAGTTTTACACACAGGAGGGTACAGGAGCAGACGACTGCTGACTCCTGTTAGCTGGCTGAGAGCTTTCCCTTCCCATAGCTCATGGTAAGCCTTACCCTACTAGTTTTACACACAGGAGGGTACAGGAGCAGACGACTGCTGACTCCTGTTAGCTGGCTGAGAGCTTTCCCTTCCCATAGCTCATGGTAAGCCTTACCCTACTAGTTTTACACACAGGAGGGTACAGGAGCAGACGACTGCTGACTCCTGTTAGCTGGCTGAGAGCTTTCCCTTCCCATAGCTCATGGTAAGCCTTACCCTACTAGTTTTACACACAGGTGGGTACAGGAGCAGACGACTGCTGACTCCTGTTAGCTGGCTGAGAGCTTTCCCTTCCCATAGCTCATGGTAAGCCTTACCCTACTAGTTTTACACACAGGTGGGTACAGGAGCAGACGACTGCTGACTCCTGTTAGCTGGCTGAGAGCTTTCCCTTCCCATAGCTCATGGTAAGCCTTACCCTACTAGTTTTACACACAGGAGGGTACAGGAGCAGACGACTGCTGACTCCTGTTAGCTGGCTGAGAGCTTTCCCTTCCCATAGCTCATGGTAAGCCTTACCCTACTAGTTTTACACACAGGAGGGTACAGGAGCAGACGACTGCTGACTCCTGTTAGCAGGCTGAGAGCTTTCCCTTCCCATAGCTCATGGTAAGCCTTACCCTACTAGTTTTACACACAGGAGGGTACAGGAGCAGACGACTGCTGACTCCTGTTAGCTGGCTGAGAGCTTTCCCTTCCCATAGCTCATGGTAAGCCTTACCCTACTAGTTTTACACACAGGAGGGTACAGGAGCAGACGACTGCTGACTCCTGTTAGCTGGCTGAGAGCTTTCCCTTCCCATAGCTCATGGTAAGCCTTACCCTACTAGTTTTACACACAGGAGGGTACAGGAGCAGACGACTGCTGACTCCTGTTAGCTGGCTGAGAGCTTTCCCTTCCCATAGCTCATGGTAAGCCTTACCCTACTAGTTTTACACACAGGTGGGTACAGGAGCAGACGACTGCTGACTCCTGTTAGCTGGCTGAGAGCTTTCCCTTCCCATAGCTCATGGTAAGCCTTACCCTACTAGTTTTACACACAGGTGGGTACAGGAGCAGACGACTGCTGACTCCTGTTAGCAGGCTGAGAGCTTTCCCTTCCCATAGCTCATGGTAAGCCTTACCCTACTAGTTTTACACACAGGTGGGTACAGGAGCAGACGACTGCTGACTCCTGTTAGCAGGCTGAGAGCTTTCCCTTCCCATAGCTCATGGTAAGCCTTACCCTACTAGTTTTACACACAGGTGGGTACAGGAGCAGACGACTGCTGACTCCTGTTAGCAGGCTGAGAGCTTTCCCTTCCCATAGCTCATGGTAAGCCTTACCCTACTAGTTTTACACACAGGTGGGTACAGGAGCAGACGACTGCTGACTCCTGTTAGCAGGCTGAGAGCTTTCCCTTCCCATAGCTCATGGTAAGCCTTACCCTACTAGTTTTACACACAGGTGGGTACAGGAGCAGACGACTGCTGACTCCTGTTAGCAGGCTGAGAGCTTTCCCTTCCCATAGCTCATGGTAAGCCTTACCCTACTAGTTTTACACACAGGTGGGTACAGGAGCAGACGACTGCTGACTCCTGTTAGCTGGCTGAGAGCTTTCCCTTCCCATAGCTCATGGTAAGCCTTACCCTACTAGTTTTACACACAGGAGGGTACAGGAGCAGACGACTGCTGACTCCTGTTAGCTGGCTGAGAGCTTTCCCTTCCCATAGCTCATGGTAAGCCTTACCCTACTAGTTTTACACACAGGTGGGTACAGGAGCAGACGACTGCTGACTCCTGTTAGCAGGCTGAGAGCTTTCCCTTCCCATAGCTCATGGTAAGCCTTACCCTACTAGTTTTACACACAGGTGGGTACAGGAGCAGACGACTGCTGACTCCTGTTAGCTGGCTGAGAGCTTTCCCTTCCCATAGCTCATGGTAAGCCTTACCCTACTAGTTTTACACACAGGTGGGTACAGGAGCAGACGACTGCTGACTCCTGTTAGCTGGCTGAGAGCTTTCCCTTCCCATAGCTCATGGTAAGCCTTACCCTACTAGTTTTACACACAGGTGGGTACAGGAGCAGACGACTGCTGACTCCTGTTAGCTGGCTGAGAGCTTTCCCTTCCCATAGCTCATGGTAAGCCTTACCCTACTAGTTTTACACACAGGTGGGTACAGGAGCAGACGACTGCTGACTCCTGTTAGCAGGCTGAGAGCTTTCCCTTCCCATAGCTCATGGTAAGCCTTACCCTACTAGTTTTACACACAGGTGGGTACAGGAGCAGACGACTGCTGACTCCTGTTAGCTGGCTGAGAGCTTTCCCTTCCCATAGCTCATGGTAAGCCTTACCCTACTAGTTTTACACACAGGTGGGTACAGGAGCAGACGACTGCTGACTCCTGTTAGCTGGCTGAGAGCTTTCCCTTCCCATAGCTCATGGTAAGCCTTACCCTACTAGTTTTACACACAGGTGGGTACAGGAGCAGACGACTGCTGACTCCTGTTAGCTGGCTGAGAGCTTTCCCTTCCCATAGCTCATGGTAAGCCTTACCCTACTAGTTTTACACACAGGTGGGTACAGGAGCAGACGACTGCTGACTCCTGTTAGCAGGCTGAGAGCTTTCCCTTCCCATAGCTCATGGTAAGCCTTACCCTACTAGTTTTACACACAGGTGGGTACAGGAGCAGACGACTGCTGACTCCTGTTAGCAGGCTGAGAGCTTTCCCTTCCCATAGCTCATGGTAAGCCTTACCCTACTAGTTTTACACACAGGTGGGTACAGGAGCAGACGACTGCTGACTCCTGTTAGCAGGCTGAGAGCTTTCCCTTCCCATAGCTCATGGTAAGCCTTACCCTACTAGTTTTACACACAGGTGGGTACAGGAGCAGACGACTGCTGACTCCTGTTAGCTGGCTGAGAGCTTTCCCTTCCCATAGCTCATGGTAAGCCTTACCCTACTAGTTTTACACACAGGTGGGTACAGGAGCAGACGACTGCTGACTCCTGTTAGCAGGCTGAGAGCTTTCCCTTCCCATAGCTCATGGTAAGCCTTACCCTACTAGTTTTACACACAGGTGGGTACAGGAGCAGACGACTGCTGACTCCTGTTAGCTGGCTGAGAGCTTTCCCTTCCCATAGCTCATGGTAAGCCTTACCCTACTAGTTTTACACACAGGTGGGTACAGGAGCAGACGACTGCTGACTCCTGTTAGCAGGCTGAGAGCTTTCCCTTCCCATAGCTCATGGTAAGCCTTACCCTACTAGTTTTACACACAGGTGGGTACAGGAGCAGACGACTGCTGACTCCTGTTAGCTGGCTGAGAGCTTTCCCTTCCCATAGCTCATGGTAAGCCTTACCCTACTAGTTTTACACACAGGTGGGTACAGGAGCAGACGACTGCTGACTCCTGTTAGCAGGCTGAGAGCTTTCCCTTCCCATAGCTCATGGTAAGCCTTACCCTACTAGTTTTACACACAGGTGGGTACAGGAGCAGACGACTGCTGACTCCTGTTAGCTGGCTGAGAGCTTTCCCTTCCCATAGCTCATGGTAAGCCTTACCCTACTAGTTTTACACACAGGTGGGTACAGGAGCAGACGACTGCTGACTCCTGTTAGCAGGCTGAGAGCTTTCCCTTCCCATAGCTCATGGTAAGCCTTACCCTACTAGTTTTACACACAGGTGGGTACAGGAGCAGACGACTGCTGACTCCTGTTAGCAGGCTGAGAGCTTTCCCTTCCCATAGCTCATGGTAAGCCTTACCCTACTAGTTTTACACACAGGTGGGTACAGGAGCAGACGACTGCTGACTCCTGTTAGCAGGCTGAGAGCTTTCCCTTCCCATAGCTCATGGTAAGCCTTACCCTACTAGTTTTACACACAGGTGGGTACAGGAGCAGACGACTGCTGACTCCTGTTAGCTGGCTGAGAGCTTTCCCTTCCCATAGCTCATGGTAAGCCTTACCCTACTAGTTTTACACACAGGTGGGTACAGGAGCAGACGACTGCTGACTCCTGTTAGCAGGCTGAGAGCTTTCCCTTCCCATAGCTCATGGTAAGCCTTACCCTACTAGTTTTACACACAGGTGGGTACAGGAGCAGACGACTGCTGACTCCTGTTAGCAGGCTGAGAGCTTTCCCTTCCCATAGCTCATGGTAAGCCTTACCCTACTAGTTTTACACACAGGTGGGTACAGGAGCAGACGACTGCTGACTCCTGTTAGCTGGCTGAGAGCTTTCCCTTCCCATAGCTCATGGTAAGCCTTACCCTACTAGTTTTACACACAGGTGGGTACAGGAGCAGACGACTGCTGACTCCTGTTAGCTGGCTGAGAGCTTTCCCTTCCCATAGCTCATGGTAAGCCTTACCCTACTAGTTTTACACACAGGTGGGTACAGGAGCAGACGACTGCTGACTCCTGTTAGCAGGCTGAGAGCTTTCCCTTCCCATAGCTCATGGTAAGCCTTACCCTACTAGTTTTACACACAGGTGGGTACAGGAGCAGACGACTGCTGACTCCTGTTAGCAGGCTGAGAGCTTTCCCTTCCCATAGCTCATGGTAAGCCTTACCCTACTAGTTTTACACACAGGTGGGTACAGGAGCAGACGACTGCTGACTCCTGTTAGCAGGCTGAGAGCTTTCCCTTCCCATAGCTCATGGTAAGCCTTACCCTACTAGTTTTACACACAGGTGGGTACAGGAGCAGACGACTGCTGACTCCTGTTAGCTGGCTGAGAGCTTTCCCTTCCCATAGCTCATGGTAAGCCTTACCCTACTAGTTTTACACACAGGTGGGTACAGGAGCAGACGACTGCTGACTCCTGTTAGCTGGCTGAGAGCTTTCCCTTCCCATAGCTCATGGTAAGCCTTACCCTACTAGTTTTACACACAGGTGGGTACAGGAGCAGACGACTGCTGACTCCTGTTAGCTGGCTGAGAGCTTTCCCTTCCCATAGCTCATGGTAAGCCTTACCCTACTAGTTTTACACACAGGTGGGTACAGGAGCAGACGACTGCTGACTCCTGTTAGCAGGCTGAGAGCTTTCCCTTCCCATAGCTCATGGTAAGCCTTACCCTACTAGTTTTACACACAGGTGGGTACAGGAGCAGACGACTGCTGACTCCTGTTAGCAGGCTGAGAGCTTTCCCTTCCCATAGCTCATGGTAAGCCTTACCCTACTAGTTTTACACACAGGTGGGTACAGGAGCAGACGACTGCTGACTCCTGTTAGCTGGCTGAGAGCTTTCCCTTCCCATAGCTCATGGTAAGCCTTACCCTACTAGTTTTACACACAGGTGGGTACAGGAGCAGACGACTGCTGACTCCTGTTAGCAGGCTGAGAGCTTTCCCTTCCCATAGCTCATGGTAAGCCTTACCCTACTAGTTTTACACACAGGTGGGTACAGGAGCAGACGACTGCTGACTCCTGTTAGCAGGCTGAGAGCTTTCCCTTCCCATAGCTCATGGTAAGCCTTACCCTACTAGTTTTACACACAGGTGGGTACAGGAGCAGACGACTGCTGACTCCTGTTAGCTGGCTGAGAGCTTTCCCTTCCCATAGCTCATGGTAAGCCTTACCCTACTAGTTTTACACACAGGTGGGTACAGGAGCAGACGACTGCTGACTCCTGTTAGCTGGCTGAGAGCTTTCCCTTCCCATAGCTCATGGTAAGCCTTACCCTACTAGTTTTACACACAGGTGGGTACAGGAGCAGACGACTGCTGACTCCTGTTAGCAGGCTGAGAGCTTTCCCTTCCCATAGCTCATGGTAAGCCTTACCCTACTAGTTTTACACACAGGTGGGTACAGGAGCAGACGACTGCTGACTCCTGTTAGCAGGCTGAGAGCTTTCCCTTCCCATAGCTCATGGTAAGCCTTACCCTACTAGTTTTACACACAGGTGGGTACAGGAGCAGACGACTGCTGACTCCTGTTAGCAGGCTGAGAGCTTTCCCTTCCCATAGCTCATGGTAAGCCTTACCCTACTAGTTTTACACACAGGTGGGTACAGGAGCAGACGACTGCTGACTCCTGTTAGCAGGCTGAGAGCTTTCCCTTCCCATAGCTCATGGTAAGCCTTACCCTACTAGTTTTACACACAGGTGGGTACAGGAGCAGACGACTGCTGACTCCTGTTAGCTGGCTGAGAGCTTTCCCTTCCCATAGCTCATGGTAAGCCTTACCCTACTAGTTTTACACACAGGTGGGTACAGGAGCAGACGACTGCTGACTCCTGTTAGCTGGCTGAGAGCTTTCCCTTCCCATAGCTCATGGTAAGCCTTACCCTACTAGTTTTACACACAGGTGGGTACAGGAGCAGACGACTGCTGACTCCTGTTAGCTGGCTGAGAGCTTTCCCTTCCCATAGCTCATGGTAAGCCTTACCCTACTAGTTTTACACACAGGTGGGTACAGGAGCAGACGACTGCTGACTCCTGTTAGCTGGCTGAGAGCTTTCCCTTCCCATAGCTCATGGTAAGCCTTACCCTACTAGTTTTACACACAGGTGGGTACAGGAGCAGACGACTGCTGACTCCTGTTAGCAGGCTGAGAGCTTTCCCTTCCCATAGCTCATGGTAAGCCTTACCCTACTAGTTTTACACACAGGTGGGTACAGGAGCAGACGACTGCTGACTCCTGTTAGCTGGCTGAGAGCTTTCCCTTCCCATAGCTCATGGTAAGCCTTACCCTACTAGTTTTACACACAGGTGGGTACAGGAGCAGACGACTGCTGACTCCTGTTAGCTGGCTGAGAGCTTTCCCTTCCCATAGCTCATGGTAAGCCTTACCCTACTAGTTTTACACACAGGTGGGTACAGGAGCAGACGACTGCTGACTCCTGTTAGCAGGCTGAGAGCTTTCCCTTCCCATAGCTCATGGTAAGCCTTACCCTACTAGTTTTACACACAGGTGGGTACAGGAGCAGACGACTGCTGACTCCTGTTAGCAGGCTGAGAGCTTTCCCTTCCCATAGCTCATGGTAAGCCTTACCCTACTAGTTTTACACACAGGAGGGTACAGGAGCAGACGACTGCTGACTCCTGTTAGCTGGCTGAGAGCTTTCCCTTCCCATAGCTCATGGTAAGCCTTACCCTACTAGTTTTACACACAGGTGGGTACAGGAGCAGACGACTGCTGACTCCTGTTAGCTGGCTGAGAGCTTTCCCTTCCCATAGCTCATGGTAAGCCTTACCCTACTAGTTTTACACACAGGTGGGTACAGGAGCAGACGACTGCTGACTCCTGTTAGCTGGCTGAGAGCTTTCCCTTCCCATAGCTCATGGTAAGCCTTACCCTACTAGTTTTACACACAGGTGGGTACAGGAGCAGACGACTGCTGACTCCTGTTAGCTGGCTGAGAGCTTTCCCTTCCCATAGCTCATGGTAAGCCTTACCCTACTAGTTTTACACACAGGTGGGTACAGGAGCAGACGACTGCTGACTCCTGTTAGCAGGCTGAGAGCTTTCCCTTCCCATAGCTCATGGTAAGCCTTACCCTACTAGTTTTACACACAGGTGGGTACAGGAGCAGACGACTGCTGACTCCTGTTAGCTGGCTGAGAGCTTTCCCTTCCCATAGCTCATGGTAAGCCTTACCCTACTAGTTTTACACACAGGTGGGTACAGGAGCAGACGACTGCTGACTCCTGTTAGCTGGCTGAGAGCTTTCCCTTCCCATAGCTCATGGTAAGCCTTACCCTACTAGTTTTACACACAGGTGGGTACAGGAGCAGACGACTGCTGACTCCTGTTAGCAGGCTGAGAGCTTTCCCTTCCCATAGCTCATGGTAAGCCTTACCCTACTAGTTTTACACACAGGTGGGTACAGGAGCAGACGACTGCTGACTCCTGTTAGCAGGCTGAGAGCTTTCCCTTCCCATAGCTCATGGTAAGCCTTACCCTACTAGTTTTACACACAGGTGGGTACAGGAGCAGACGACTGCTGACTCCTGTTAGCAGGCTGAGAGCTTTCCCTTCCCATAGCTCATGGTAAGCCTTACCCTACTAGTTTTACACACAGGTGGGTACAGGAGCAGACGACTGCTGACTCCTGTTAGCTGGCTGAGAGCTTTCCCTTCCCATAGCTCATGGTAAGCCTTACCCTACTAGTTTTACACACAGGTGGGTACAGGAGCAGACGACTGCTGACTCCTGTTAGCAGGCTGAGAGCTTTCCCTTCCCATAGCTCATGGTAAGCCTTACCCTACTAGTTTTACACACAGGTGGGTACAGGAGCAGACGACTGCTGACTCCTGTTAGCAGGCTGAGAGCTTTCCCTTCCCATAGCTCATGGTAAGCCTTACCCTACTAGTTTTACACACAGGTGGGTACAGGAGCAGACGACTGCTGACTCCTGTTAGCTGGCTGAGAGCTTTCCCTTCCCATAGCTCATGGTAAGCCTTACCCTACTAGTTTTACACACAGGTGGGTACAGGAGCAGACGACTGCTGACTCCTGTTAGCTGGCTGAGAGCTTTCCCTTCCCATAGCTCATGGTAAGCCTTACCCTACTAGTTTTACACACAGGTGGGTACAGGAGCAGACGACTGCTGACTCCTGTTAGCTGGCTGAGAGCTTTCCCTTCCCATAGCTCATGGTAAGCCTTACCCTACTAGTTTTACACACAGGTGGGTACAGGAGCAGACGACTGCTGACTCCTGTTAGCAGGCTGAGAGCTTTCCCTTCCCATAGCTCATGGTAAGCCTTACCCTACTAGTTTTACACACAGGTGGGTACAGGAGCAGACGACTGCTGACTCCTGTTAGCAGGCTGAGAGCTTTCCCTTCCCATAGCTCATGGTAAGCCTTACCCTACTAGTTTTACACACAGGTGGGTACAGGAGCAGACGACTGCTGACTCCTGTTAGCAGGCTGAGAGCTTTCCCTTCCCATAGCTCATGGTAAGCCTTACCCTACTAGTTTTACACACAGGTGGGTACAGGAGCAGACGACTGCTGACTCCTGTTAGCTGGCTGAGAGCTTTCCCTTCCCATAGCTCATGGTAAGCCTTACCCTACTAGTTTTACACACAGGTGGGTACAGGAGCAGACGACTGCTGACTCCTGTTAGCTGGCTGAGAGCTTTCCCTTCCCATAGCTCATGGTAAGCCTTACCCTACTAGTTTTACACACAGGTGGGTACAGGAGCAGACGACTGCTGACTCCTGTTAGCTGGCTGAGAGCTTTCCCTTCCCATAGCTCATGGTAAGCCTTACCCTACTAGTTTTACACACAGGTGGGTACAGGAGCAGACGACTGCTGACTCCTGTTAGCTGGCTGAGAGCTTTCCCTTCCCATAGCTCATGGTAAGCCTTACCCTACTAGTTTTACACACAGGTGGGTACAGGAGCAGACGACTGCTGACTCCTGTTAGCTGGCTGAGAGCTTTCCCTTCCCATAGCTCATGGTAAGCCTTACCCTACTAGTTTTACACACAGGTGGGTACAGGAGCAGACGACTGCTGACTCCTGTTAGCAGGCTGAGAGCTTTCCCTTCCCATAGCTCATGGTAAGCCTTACCCTACTAGTTTTACACACAGGTGGGTACAGGAGCAGACGACTGCTGACTCCTGTTAGCTGGCTGAGAGCTTTCCCTTCCCATAGCTCATGGTAAGCCTTACCCTACTAGTTTTACACACAGGTGGGTACAGGAGCAGACGACTGCTGACTCCTGTTAGCAGGCTGAGAGCTTTCCCTTCCCATAGCTCATGGTAAGCCTTACCCTACTAGTTTTACACACAGGTGGGTACAGGAGCAGACGACTGCTGACTCCTGTTAGCAGGCTGAGAGCTTTCCCTTCCCATAGCTCATGGTAAGCCTTACCCTACTAGTTTTACACACAGGTGGGTACAGGAGCAGACGACTGCTGACTCCTGTTAGCAGGCTGAGAGCTTTCCCTTCCCATAGCTCATGGTAAGCCTTACCCTACTAGTTTTACACACAGGTGGGTACAGGAGCAGACGACTGCTGACTCCTGTTAGCAGGCTGAGAGCTTTCCCTTCCCATAGCTCATGGTAAGCCTTACCCTACTAGTTTTACACACAGGTGGGTACAGGAGCAGACGACTGCTGACTCCTGTTAGCAGGCTGAGAGCTTTCCCTTCCCATAGCTCATGGTAAGCCTTACCCTACTAGTTTTACACACAGGTGGGTACAGGAGCAGACGACTGCTGACTCCTGTTAGCTGGCTGAGAGCTTTCCCTTCCCATAGCTCATGGTAAGCCTTACCCTACTAGTTTTACACACAGGTGGGTACAGGAGCAGACGACTGCTGACTCCTGTTAGCTGGCTGAGAGCTTTCCCTTCCCATAGCTCATGGTAAGCCTTACCCTACTAGTTTTACACACAGGTGGGTACAGGAGCAGACGACTGCTGACTCCTGTTAGCAGGCTGAGAGCTTTCCCTTCCCATAGCTCATGGTAAGCCTTACCCTACTAGTTTTACACACAGGTGGGTACAGGAGCAGACGACTGCTGACTCCTGTTAGCTGGCTGAGAGCTTTCCCTTCCCATAGCTCATGGTAAGCCTTACCCTACTAGTTTTACACACAGGTGGGTACAGGAGCAGACGACTGCTGACTCCTGTTAGCAGGCTGAGAGCTTTCCCTTCCCATAGCTCATGGTAAGCCTTACCCTACTAGTTTTACACACAGGTGGGTACAGGAGCAGACGACTGCTGACTCCTGTTAGCAGGCTGAGAGCTTTCCCTTCCCATAGCTCATGGTAAGCCTTACCCTACTAGTTTTACACACAGGTGGGTACAGGAGCAGACGACTGCTGACTCCTGTTAGCAGGCTGAGAGCTTTCCCTTCCCATAGCTCATGGTAAGCCTTACCCTACTAGTTTTACACACAGGTGGGTACAGGAGCAGACGACTGCTGACTCCTGTTAGCTGGCTGAGAGCTTTCCCTTCCCATAGCTCATGGTAAGCCTTACCCTACTAGTTTTACACACAGGTGGGTACAGGAGCAGACGACTGCTGACTCCTGTTAGCTGGCTGAGAGCTTTCCCTTCCCATAGCTCATGGTAAGCCTTACCCTACTAGTTTTACACACAGGAGGGTACAGGAGCAGACGACTGCTGACTCCTGTTAGCAGGCTGAGAGCTTTCCCTTCCCATAGCTCATGGTAAGCCTTACCCTACTAGTTTTACACACAGGTGGGTACAGGAGCAGACGACTGCTGACTCCTGTTAGCAGGCTGAGAGCTTTCCCTTCCCATAGCTCATGGTAAGCCTTACCCTACTAGTTTTACACACAGGTGGGTACAGGAGCAGACGACTGCTGACTCCTGTTAGCTGGCTGAGAGCTTTCCCTTCCCATAGCTCATGGTAAGCCTTACCCTACTAGTTTTACACACAGGTGGGTACAGGAGCAGACGACTGCTGACTCCTGTTAGCTGGCTGAGAGCTTTCCCTTCCCATAGCTCATGGTAAGCCTTACCCTACTAGTTTTACACACAGGTGGGTACAGGAGCAGACGACTGCTGACTCCTGTTAGCAGGCTGAGAGCTTTCCCTTCCCATAGCTCATGGTAAGCCTTACCCTACTAGTTTTACACACAGGTGGGTACAGGAGCAGACGACTGCTGACTCCTGTTAGCAGGCTGAGAGCTTTCCCTTCCCATAGCTCATGGTAAGCCTTACCCTACTAGTTTTACACACAGGTGGGTACAGGAGCAGACGACTGCTGACTCCTGTTAGCAGGCTGAGAGCTTTCCCTTCCCATAGCTCATGGTAAGCCTTACCCTACTAGTTTTACACACAGGTGGGTACAGGAGCAGACGACTGCTGACTCCTGTTAGCAGGCTGAGAGCTTTCCCTTCCCATAGCTCATGGTAAGCCTTACCCTACTAGTTTTACACACAGGTGGGTACAGGAGCAGACGACTGCTGACTCCTGTTAGCAGGCTGAGAGCTTTCCCTTCCCATAGCTCATGGTAAGCCTTACCCTACTAGTTTTACACACAGGTGGGTACAGGAGCAGACGACTGCTGACTCCTGTTAGCAGGCTGAGAGCTTTCCCTTCCCATAGCTCATGGTAAGCCTTACCCTACTAGTTTTACACACAGGTGGGTACAGGAGCAGACGACTGCTGACTCCTGTTAGCAGGCTGAGAGCTTTCCCTTCCCATAGCTCATGGTAAGCCTTACCCTACTAGTTTTACACACAGGTGGGTACAGGAGCAGACGACTGCTGACTCCTGTTAGCAGGCTGAGAGCTTTCCCTTCCCATAGCTCATGGTAAGCCTTACCCTACTAGTTTTACACACAGGTGGGTACAGGAGCAGACGACTGCTGACTCCTGTTAGCAGGCTGAGAGCTTTCCCTTCCCATAGCTCATGGTAAGCCTTACCCTACTAGTTTTACACACAGGTGGGTACAGGAGCAGACGACTGCTGACTCCTGTTAGCAGGCTGAGAGCTTTCCCTTCCCATAGCTCATGGTAAGCCTTACCCTACTAGTTTTACACACAGGTGGGTACAGGAGCAGACGACTGCTGACTCCTGTTAGCTGGCTGAGAGCTTTCCCTTCCCATAGCTCATGGTAAGCCTTACCCTACTAGTTTTACACACAGGTGGGTACAGGAGCAGACGACTGCTGACTCCTGTTAGCAGGCTGAGAGCTTTCCCTTCCCATAGCTCATGGTAAGCCTTACCCTACTAGTTTTACACACAGGTGGGTACAGGAGCAGACGACTGCTGACTCCTGTTAGCAGGCTGAGAGCTTTCCCTTCCCATAGCTCATGGTAAGCCTTACCCTACTAGTTTTACACACAGGTGGGTACAGGAGCAGACGACTGCTGACTCCTGTTAGCAGGCTGAGAGCTTTCCCTTCCCATAGCTCATGGTAAGCCTTACCCTACTAGTTTTACACACAGGTGGGTACAGGAGCAGACGACTGCTGACTCCTGTTAGCAGGCTGAGAGCTTTCCCTTCCCATAGCTCATGGTAAGCCTTACCCTACTAGTTTTACACACAGGTGGGTACAGGAGCAGACGACTGCTGACTCCTGTTAGCAGGCTGAGAGCTTTCCCTTCCCATAGCTCATGGTAAGCCTTACCCTACTAGTTTTACACACAGGTGGGTACAGGAGCAGACGACTGCTGACTCCTGTTAGCAGGCTGAGAGCTTTCCCTTCCCATAGCTCATGGTAAGCCTTACCCTACTAGTTTTACACACAGGTGGGTACAGGAGCAGACGACTGCTGACTCCTGTTAGCAGGCTGAGAGCTTTCCCTTCCCATAGCTCATGGTAAGCCTTACCCTACTAGTTTTACACACAGGTGGGTACAGGAGCAGACGACTGCTGACTCCTGTTAGCAGGCTGAGAGCTTTCCCTTCCCATAGCTCATGGTAAGCCTTACCCTACTAGTTTTACACACAGGTGGGTACAGGAGCAGACGACTGCTGACTCCTGTTAGCAGGCTGAGAGCTTTCCCTTCCCATAGCTCATGGTAAGCCTTACCCTACTAGTTTTACACACAGGTGGGTACAGGAGCAGACGACTGCTGACTCCTGTTAGCAGGCTGAGAGCTTTCCCTTCCCATAGCTCATGGTAAGCCTTACCCTACTAGTTTTACACACAGGTGGGTACAGGAGCAGACGACTGCTGACTCCTGTTAGCAGGCTGAGAGCTTTCCCTTCCCATAGCTCATGGTAAGCCTTACCCTACTAGTTTTACACACAGGTGGGTACAGGAGCAGACGACTGCTGACTCCTGTTAGCTGGCTGAGAGCTTTCCCTTCCCATAGCTCATGGTAAGCCTTACCCTACTAGTTTTACACACAGGTGGGTACAGGAGCAGACGACTGCTGACTCCTGTTAGCAGGCTGAGAGCTTTCCCTTCCCATAGCTCATGGTAAGCCTTACCCTACTAGTTTTACACACAGGTGGGTACAGGAGCAGACGACTGCTGACTCCTGTTAGCAGGCTGAGAGCTTTCCCTTCCCATAGCTCATGGTAAGCCTTACCCTACTAGTTTTACACACAGGTGGGTACAGGAGCAGACGACTGCTGACTCCTGTTAGCTGGCTGAGAGCTTTCCCTTCCCATAGCTCATGGTAAGCCTTACCCTACTAGTTTTACACACAGGTGGGTACAGGAGCAGACGACTGCTGACTCCTGTTAGCAGGCTGAGAGCTTTCCCTTCCCATAGCTCATGGTAAGCCTTACCCTACTAGTTTTACACACAGGTGGGTACAGGAGCAGACGACTGCTGACTCCTGTTAGCAGGCTGAGAGCTTTCCCTTCCCATAGCTCATGGTAAGCCTTACCCTACTAGTTTTACACACAGGTGGGTACAGGAGCAGACGACTGCTGACTCCTGTTAGCAGGCTGAGAGCTTTCCCTTCCCATAGCTCATGGTAAGCCTTACCCTACTAGTTTTACACACAGGTGGGTACAGGAGCAGACGACTGCTGACTCCTGTTAGCAGGCTGAGAGCTTTCCCTTCCCATAGCTCATGGTAAGCCTTACCCTACTAGTTTTACACACAGGTGGGTACAGGAGCAGACGACTGCTGACTCCTGTTAGCAGGCTGAGAGCTTTCCCTTCCCATAGCTCATGGTAAGCCTTACCCTACTAGTTTTACACACAGGTGGGTACAGGAGCAGACGACTGCTGACTCCTGTTAGCAGGCTGAGAGCTTTCCCTTCCCATAGCTCATGGTAAGCCTTACCCTACTAGTTTTACACACAGGTGGGTACAGGAGCAGACGACTGCTGACTCCTGTTAGCAGGCTGAGAGCTTTCCCTTCCCATAGCTCATGGTAAGCCTTACCCTACTAGTTTTACACACAGGTGGGTACAGGAGCAGACGACTGCTGACTCCTGTTAGCAGGCTGAGAGCTTTCCCTTCCCATAGCTCATGGTAAGCCTTACCCTACTAGTTTTACACACAGGTGGGTACAGGAGCAGACGACTGCTGACTCCTGTTAGCAGGCTGAGAGCTTTCCCTTCCCATAGCTCATGGTAAGCCTTACCCTACTAGTTTTACACACAGGAGGGTACAGGAGCAGACGACTGCTGACTCCTGTTAGCAGGCTGAGAGCTTTCCCTTCCCATAGCTCATGGTAAGCCTTACCCTACTAGTTTTACACACAGGTGGGTACAGGAGCAGACGACTGCTGACTCCTGTTAGCAGGCTGAGAGCTTTCCCTTCCCATAGCTCATGGTAAGCCTTACCCTACTAGTTTTACACACAGGTGGGTACAGGAGCAGACGACTGCTGACTCCTGTTAGCAGGCTGAGAGCTTTCCCTTCCCATAGCTCATGGTAAGCCTTACCCTACTAGTTTTACACACAGGTGGGTACAGGAGCAGACGACTGCTGACTCCTGTTAGCAGGCTGAGAGCTTTCCCTTCCCATAGCTCATGGTAAGCCTTACCCTACTAGTTTTACACACAGGTGGGTACAGGAGCAGACGACTGCTGACTCCTGTTAGCAGGCTGAGAGCTTTCCCTTCCCATAGCTCATGGTAAGCCTTACCCTACTAGTTTTACACACAGGTGGGTACAGGAGCAGACGACTGCTGACTCCTGTTAGCAGGCTGAGAGCTTTCCCTTCCCATAGCTCATGGTAAGCCTTACCCTACTAGTTTTACACACAGGTGGGTACAGGAGCAGACGACTGCTGACTCCTGTTAGCAGGCTGAGAGCTTTCCCTTCCCATAGCTCATGGTAAGCCTTACCCTACTAGTTTTACACACAGGTGGGTACAGGAGCAGACGACTGCTGACTCCTGTTAGCAGGCTGAGAGCTTTCCCTTCCCATAGCTCATGGTAAGCCTTACCCTACTAGTTTTACACACAGGTGGGTACAGGAGCAGACGACTGCTGACTCCTGTTAGCAGGCTGAGAGCTTTCCCTTCCCATAGCTCATGGTAAGCCTTACCCTACTAGTTTTACACACAGGTGGGTACAGGAGCAGACGACTGCTGACTCCTGTTAGCTGGCTGAGAGCTTTCCCTTCCCATAGCTCATGGTAAGCCTTACCCTACTAGTTTTACACACAGGTGGGTACAGGAGCAGACGACTGCTGACTCCTGTTAGCAGGCTGAGAGCTTTCCCTTCCCATAGCTCATGGTAAGCCTTACCCTACTAGTTTTACACACAGGTGGGTACAGGAGCAGACGACTGCTGACTCCTGTTAGCTGGCTGAGAGCTTTCCCTTCCCATAGCTCATGGTAAGCCTTACCCTACTAGTTTTACACACAGGTGGGTACAGGAGCAGACGACTGCTGACTCCTGTTAGCTGGCTGAGAGCTTTCCCTTCCCATAGCTCATGGTAAGCCTTACCCTACTAGTTTTACACACAGGTGGGTACAGGAGCAGACGACTGCTGACTCCTGTTAGCAGGCTGAGAGCTTTCCCTTCCCATAGCTCATGGTAAGCCTTACCCTACTAGTTTTACACACAGGTGGGTACAGGAGCAGACGACTGCTGACTCCTGTTAGCTGGCTGAGAGCTTTCCCTTCCCATAGCTCATGGTAAGCCTTACCCTACTAGTTTTACACACAGGTGGGTACAGGAGCAGACGACTGCTGACTCCTGTTAGCAGGCTGAGAGCTTTCCCTTCCCATAGCTCATGGTAAGCCTTACCCTACTAGTTTTACACACAGGTGGGTACAGGAGCAGACGACTGCTGACTCCTGTTAGCAGGCTGAGAGCTTTCCCTTCCCATAGCTCATGGTAAGCCTTACCCTACTAGTTTTACACACAGGTGGGTACAGGAGCAGACGACTGCTGACTCCTGTTAGCAGGCTGAGAGCTTTCCCTTCCCATAGCTCATGGTAAGCCTTACCCTACTAGTTTTACACACAGGTGGGTACAGGAGCAGACGACTGCTGACTCCTGTTAGCTGGCTGAGAGCTTTCCCTTCCCATAGCTCATGGTAAGCCTTACCCTACTAGTTTTACACACAGGTGGGTACAGGAGCAGACGACTGCTGACTCCTGTTAGCTGGCTGAGAGCTTTCCCTTCCCATAGCTCATGGTAAGCCTTACCCTACTAGTTTTACACACAGGTGGGTACAGGAGCAGACGACTGCTGACTCCTGTTAGCAGGCTGAGAGCTTTCCCTTCCCATAGCTCATGGTAAGCCTTACCCTACTAGTTTTACACACAGGTGGGTACAGGAGCAGACGACTGCTGACTCCTGTTAGCAGGCTGAGAGCTTTCCCTTCCCATAGCTCATGGTAAGCCTTACCCTACTAGTTTTACACACAGGTGGGTACAGGAGCAGACGACTGCTGACTCCTGTTAGCTGGCTGAGAGCTTTCCCTTCCCATAGCTCATGGTAAGCCTTACCCTACTAGTTTTACACACAGGTGGGTACAGGAGCAGACGACTGCTGACTCCTGTTAGCTGGCTGAGAGCTTTCCCTTCCCATAGCTCATGGTAAGCCTTACCCTACTAGTTTTACACACAGGTGGGTACAGGAGCAGACGACTGCTGACTCCTGTTAGCAGGCTGAGAGCTTTCCCTTCCCATAGCTCATGGTAAGCCTTACCCTACTAGTTTTACACACAGGTGGGTACAGGAGCAGACGACTGCTGACTCCTGTTAGCTGGCTGAGAGCTTTCCCTTCCCATAGCTCATGGTAAGCCTTACCCTACTAGTTTTACACACAGGTGGGTACAGGAGCAAGCGACTGCTGACTCCTGTTAGCAGGCTGAGAGCTTTCCCTTCCCATAGCTCATGGTAAGCCTTACCCTACTAGTTTTACACACAGGTGGGTACAGGAGCAGACGACTGCTGACTCCTGTTAGCTGGCTGAGAGCTTTCCCTTCCCATAGCTCATGGTAAGCCTTACCCTACTAGTTTTACACACAGGTGGGTACAGGAGCAGACGACTGCTGACTCCTGTTAGCTGGCTGAGAGCTTTCCCTTCCCATAGCTCATGGTAAGCCTTACCCTACTAGTTTTACACACAGGTGGGTACAGGAGCAGACGACTGCTGACTCCTGTTAGCTGGCTGAGAGCTTTCCCTTCCCATAGCTCATGGTAAGCCGTACCCTACTAGTTTTACACACAGGTGGGTACAGGAGCAGACGACTGCTGACTCCTGTTAGCAGGCTGAGGGCTTTCCCTTCCCATAGCTCATGGTAAGCCTTACCCTACTAGTTTTACACACAGGAGGGTACAGGAGCAGACGACTGCTGACTCCTGTTAGCAGGCTGAGAGCTTTCCCTTCCCATAGCTCATGGTAAGCCTTACCCTACTAGTTTTACACACAGGTGGGTACAGGAGCAGACGACTGCTGACTCCTGTTAGCTGGCTGAGAGCTTTCCCTTCCCATAGCTCATGGTAAGCCGTACCCTACTAGTTTTACACACAGGTGGGTTTCGGGCTATGATTTCGGTTGATGATAATACGAGATCAAATCAGAATTTTGCCGATAGAGTATCACCCGGGAATGAATATATATATATATATATATATATATATATATATATATATATATATATATATATATATATATATATATATATATATATATATATATATATATATATATATATATATATGAATGAAAACTCACACCCCAGAAGTGACTCGAACCCATACTCCCAGGAGCAACGCAACTGGCAACTACAGGGCGCCTTAATCCACTTGACCATCACGGCCGTCAAAAGGAAGTGATAGCCAAGGCTATTTGAGCCACTTCCCTTGGAAGTGGTTAGGAAGCCACTTCCCCTTGGAAGTTGAAAAGGAAGTGATAGCCTCGGCTATCACTTCCTTTTGACAGCCGTGATGGTCAAGTGGATTAAGGCGCCCTGTAGTTACCAGTTGCGTTGCTCCTGGGAGTATGGGTTCGAGTCACTTCTGGGGTGTGAGTTTTCATTCGCATATAGTCCTGGGGACCATTCAGGCTTGTTCGCATATATATATATATATATATATATATATATATATATATATATATATATATATATATATATATATATATATATATATATATCTTTGTGGTATTTAAATACTCCGAAATTACCATCTCTTTTAGGGGTCTGAGCAGGTGGTGGAGAGGGTTAAGGCGTACCTGTTATGCCAGTTGCTGGAAGGCTTCTGTGCTGGCTAGGGTTCGAGTCTCCTGGTGGGAAAGTGTTCTAAAGTTGTATACTTGACTCTCGTGTTTAGGAGAGTTGTGCCTTAAGCATAGACACTGTGTCTTCCCATATTAACAGGGACTTGATGAAATTAACATCTAAATGACCCCTCACTTGCTCTAGTGCTCTTGGGAGGTGGTGATCTTTGTGGTATTTAAATACTCCGAAATTACCATCTCTTTTAGGGGTCTGAGCAGGTGGTGGAGAGGGTTAAGGCGTACCTGTTATGCCAGTTGCTGGAAGGCTTCTGTGCTGGCTAGGGTTCGAGTCTCCTGGTGGGAAAGTGTTCTAAAGTTGTATATATATATATATATATATATATATATATATATATATATATATATATATATATATATATATATATATATATATATATATATTTTGTTAGAAAAATAAATATATCTTACTAATGGTATCATCATAATGGAGGAAAATAGTTTCCACAATGATGTTTTTTTGCACAAAAGGGTCATTTAATATTTAACTAGTTTACCACAACTAAAAGCATGGTTTTCTTCTATTGAAAATGTAACATAGAAAATCTGATTTTGACCGGAGACTTTACTACCTCGGATCACCTCCTAGCATACCAAAGAAAATATAATCGAATGAAAACCCAAACTAAATATATGTATTTCAACTATTCCTAAAATAAAGGTTTATTAATAGTGATATATAAACGTTTACTTTAGGTTATATTTTTGTGCGATATCATAGTAAATGTATGCACTAATCGTTATCATAATTAGTGGGGGAATTTTATGAGGGAACTTTGGTCAAGCCGCCGGCTTCCTGACTTTCTCAAGGCCACTAGAGATATGGCGGGAAATTCCGGTAAATTATGTAACAAATTTCCTCATATTTATTTATATACAAGAAGGTACATTGGGTTTATTAGAGTACAGAAACTTGAAGTTTTAAATTCTTGTACAGCCATTAGCACGCATAGTATTTCTGGCAGATCCTTAACCTAATACATAATTTTAAGAAGGTAATTTCTAGCAAAATTAAAAATGTTTACTGGTAAGTATAAAAATATACATTGTAAGAAAGTACAAGAATACATTGTAACGGGGTATAAAAGTGCATTGTAAGGGAGTATAAAAAAAATACATTGTATAATAAATTTGACAGAAAAAATCTTGTACTTCAAACTCACACTGTATCTTGTACTATCCACTTCCCCAATATTAGTACTTAAGACACACATCTTCACCAATGTAATCACCTCTGTCAATTTGTATTGTAATTATATGTCGATATACATTTTGAAAGCCATGTACCTTTTCATCTTATCTGATATGTTAGATTAAGGACCTGCCCGAAACGCTATGGGTATTAGCGGCTTTGCAAGAATTTAAAAGTATCAATCTTATGTAATCTCACATATGCTTTGTACCTTCTTGTAAATAAATATTATTATTATTATTATTATTATTATTATTATTATTATTATTATTATTATTATTATTATTATAATTATAATAATATGTTTGTTTACAAACTACTTTAGTTAGTCTTCAACAGTGCATTTTCTATTAAGATTTCATTAAAGAAAACGTCTTTTAAACGGAGGCTATGCTAAAATATTAAATCGGTACATTCTTCTCTATAACCGCAGTATTAATAATAATAGCAATATTTATTTATAATTAAAATATGGAACTGGTAATTTTACTTTGCAGTTATATATGGTACAGCATCACTAATTTTCTTGTATATGGTCATTAATCCCACACGCAGAGTTTCAGAAAAATTATTAAAATGGACATTAAATGCTCTTAAATTTTGAAGTAACCTCCGAAATTATATTTAATAGTGTAATTCTCTCTCAAAATATTCACTTGAGACGTATAACTCGCTGTTCGGTGCATATACACTGATTTTTATTTTAATCCTAGACAATGTTAAGGTCTAACATATATTTGCTGGTTGGTCAGTAAGGTATATATATATATATATATATATATATATATATATATATATATATATATATATATATATATATGCGAACAAGCCTGAATGGTCCCCAGGACAATATGCAACTGAAAACTCACACCCCAGAAGTGACTCGAACCCATACTCCCAGGAGCAACGCAACTGGTATGTACAAGACGCCTTAATCCACTTGACCATCACGACCGGACATAATGAGGATTAAGTGGATTAAGTGGATTAAGGCGTCTTGTACATACCAGTTGCGTTGCTCCTGGGAGTATGGGTTCGAGTCACTTCTGGGGTGTGAGTTTTCAGTTGCATATTGTCCTGGGGACCATTCAGGCTTGTTCGCATTTGTGTTCCTCACGTGTGCCCCAAAGAATGAGGTGATTTGGTAAAATGCTATGCCCAAGATTACTATCCGAGTGCCGGCGGTGGGGTGGTTCAAATAGCCTCGGCTATCACCTCATTAGTCCAGTCGTGATGGTCAAGTGGATTAAGGCGTCTTGTACATACCAGTTGCGTTGCTCCTGGGAGTATGGGTTCGAGTCACTTCTGGGGTGTGAGTTTTCAGTTATATATATATATATATATATATATATATATATATATATATATATATATATATATATATATATATATATGTCGTACCTAGTAGCCAGAACGCACTTTTTGGCCTACTATGCAAGGCCAGATTTGCCTAATAAGTCAAGTTTTCCTGAATTAATATATTTTCTCTAATTTTTTTCTTATGAAATGATAAAGCTACCCATTTCATTATGTATGAGGTTATTTTTTTTTTATTGGAGTTAAAATTAATGTAGATATATGACCGAACCTAACCAACCCTACCTAACCTAACCTAACCTATCTTTGTAGGTTAGGTTAGGTTAGGGAGCCGAAAAAGTTAGGTTAGGTTAGGTTAGGTAGGTTAGGTAGTCGAAAAACAATTAATTCATGAAAACTTGGCTTATTAGGCAAATCGGGCCTTGCATAGTAGGCTGAGAAGTGCGTTCTGGCTACTAGGTACGACATATATATATATATATATATATATATATATATATATATATATATATATATATATATATATATATATATATATATATGCGCAAAATCCACAGAGAAATATGAAATGAGGTGAACGTTTCGGCTTGTTTAAGCCTTTGTCAACACCAGACTGACTAAGGAGAAGGGAGAAGGGGGAGGATATAGAGGATATATATATTAGTATATTTTGGTAGCAGTCTTTCCTGTAGACATATATTATTAAATATGACCGAAAAAGTAAGATTAATAATTCTAACACGAATTTTCTCGATATTTCGTACGTTTCTTTTCACTGTTGGTGGTAATTCAAAAATCAATTCTCCAAAATTCATTTTTATTTCTAGTCTGACGCGACACCTGAGCGCGTTTCGTAAAACTTATTACATTTTCAAAGACTTTAGCTTACACATACACAACTGAATAGAACTTACACATCTTCGATTTGTTTATATCTACATTTGAGTGAGGTGGATGGGGTGAGGTGGTATTAATAGGGTATTAAATTCCTAAACACAAGACAGAACACGAAACAATGGGTATTGAATGGAAGTGATTTGTAGAAAGCCTATTGGTCCATATTTCTTGATGCTTCTATATTGGAGCGGAGTCTTGAGGTGGGTAGAATACAGTTGTGCATTAATTGGCTGTTGATTGCTGGTGTTGACTTCTTGATGTGTAGAGCCTCGCAGACGTCAAGCCGCCTGCTATCGCTGTATCTATCGATGATTTCTGTGTTGTTTACTAGGATTTCTCTGGCGATGGTTTGGTTGTGGGAAGAGATTATATGTTCCTTAATGAAGTCCTGTTGCTTATGCATTGTTAAAGGCCTAGAAAGAGATGTTGTTGTCTTGCCTATATACTGGGTTTTTTGGAGCTTACAGTCCCCAAGAGGGCATTTGAAGGCATAGACGACGTTGGTCTCTTTTAAAGCGTTCTGCTTTGTGTCTGGAGAGTTTCTCATGAGTAGGCTGGCCGTTTTTCTGGTTTTATAGTAAATCGTCAGTTGTATCCTCTGATTTTTGTCTGTAGGGATAACGTTCTATTAACAATATCTTTCAGGACCCTTTCCTCCGTTTTATGAGCTGTGGAAAAGAAGTTCCTGTAAAATAGTCTAATAGGGGGTATAGGTGTTGTGTTAGTTGTCTCTTCAGAGGTTGCATGGCGTTTCACTTTCCTTCTTATGATGTCTTCGACGAAACCATTGGAGAAGCCGTTGTTGACTAGGACCTGCCTTACCCTACAGAGTTCTTCGTCGAATTGCTTCCATTCTGAGCTGTGGCTGAGAGCACGGTCGACATAAGCGTTAACAACACTCCTCTTGTACCTGTCTGGGCAGTCACTGTTGGCATTTAGGCACATTCCTATGTTCGTTTCCTTAGTGTAGACTGCAGTGTGGAAACCTCCGCTCTTTTCCATGACTGTTACATCTAGAAAGGGCAGCTTCCCATCCTTTTCCATCTCGTAAGTGAAACGCAGCACGGAACTCTGCTCAAATGCCTCCTTCAGCTCAACAAATCGAAGATGTGTAAGTTCTATTCAGTTGTGTATGTGTAAGCTAAAGTCTTTGAAAATGTAATAAGTTTTACGAAACGCGCTCAAGTGTCGCGTCAGACTAGAAATAAAAAATGAATTTTGGAGAATTGATTTTTGAACTACCACCAACAGTAAAAAGAAACGTACGAAAGATCGAGAAAATTCGTGGTAGAATTATTAATCTTACTTTTTCGGTCATATTTAATAGGATATATATATATATATATATATATATATATATATATACTAGTATATATATTAGTATATTTTGGTAGCAGTCTTTCCTGTAGACATATATTGTTAAATATGACCGAAAAAGTAAGATAACACGCAGGGTGCGACTGCACCCTGCGTGACGGGAGAAGTCTCCCGTGTGATGTCTATTCGAAGAAGATGAAGATTAAGCCACCCAAAAGGTGGCACGGGCATGAATAGCCCGTAAGTGGTGGCCCTTTTGAGCCATCTGATCTGTGGAGGTTGTCTATTCTCATATCGCTGGCTTATATGGTGACTACACCTCAGCTCCCTCCAACAAGATGAGAAGAGTAATACCTGTAATTGGGGAAAGGATTGTAGCTTCTGTAATTAGTGCTAATTAGTTATGCTATTAAGATAATGAGATAATGGAGCGAGTATAAGATTAACTCCCTCCAGCACAATGATTGGTAGGCTGTGAATGGACTACCATATATATATATATATATATATATATATATATATATATATATATATATATATATATATATATATATATATATATATATATATATATATATATATATATATATATATATGACAATGTCAGACCACGGAGGAAAATGAAACATTCCTTCTGAAGATGTATTTAATATACGAAAGTACTTAAGGAAATTCCTGTTTCATTTTCCTCCGTGGTCTGACATTGTCACATTCTTAATCACGTGTTTATTTTCGTGATATACACATACACACACACATATATATATATATATATATATATATATATATATATATATATATATATATATATATATATATATATATATATATATATATTTATATATATATATATATATATAAATCTATGAACGCTTGGTGGCTCTTGCAAGAAAAACTTTATTTCCGAGCTCATCCCTACCCCCCCCCCCTCCAACCTCTTCCAAGGCTCCGTGTCTGGACATTTGTCTCACGAGACAGAACTAACTCACTAATGACTGTTAGGGCGAAGCTCTAATCTAGGTGAGGCTGTACCACTACTCTCTTACACTGTCCGGTCCTTGTACGGTGGGTCACTGACCTTGAGGTCAACTTCTTCCTTTGACCATGTCGTAGCTCAGTCGATTAAGGCAGCGTCTGGGATGCTCTCGGACGCAGGTTCGAATCCTCGTCACAGCCCTTCATTTGATGCATCACGCAATTGTGATATCTGTGTGTAACTTGAGGTCAACATTTGAGGGACTGGGAGAGAATTCTTGTGTGGTAGAGAGACAGATAAATTTATCTCAACTCATTTGTGTATTCGATTTGTTGACTTGGGTAAATACTGGTTCAGAAACAGGGTTGTTGACTTGTGGAACCAATTGCCGCGTAACATTGTGGAGGTGGGGTCCCTCGATTGTTTCAAGCGCGGGTTGGACATGTATATGAGTGGGATTGGGTGGCTATAAATAGGAGCTGCCTCGTATGGGCCAATAGAAGCTGCCTCGTATGGGCCAATAGGAGCTGCCTCGTATGGACCAATAGGAGCTGCCTCGTATGGGCCAATAGGAGCTGCTTCGTATGGGCCAATAGGAGCTGCCTCGTATGGTTCAATAGGAGCTGCCTCGTATGGGCCAATAGGAGCTGCCTCGTATGGACCAATAGGAGCTGCCTCGTATGAACCAATAGGAGCTGCCTCGTATGGGCCAATAGGCCTTCTGCAGTTACCTTTATTCTTATGTTCTTGTTGATTTGCAGTAGTTGGCAATGACTGGTTTGTCGTTGCCAGGTTGGGTAGATACGTATAAACTAGTTTGATTAAACTAGATTGATCAGGGCCACCCACGACCACCCTGAGGTGGCCCCAGGGTGGCCCCTGGGTGGCCCTGTGCTACCCATGAACACATTATCTTCCTGTCATCCCGAGCGAGAGGCGCAGAGGCAGAAAAATCTTGGAAGACAAATGTTACCACACATGACTGACAGACCCTGACGACGTCATCTTGTGAATGGTTAAGATTATATTTTCTCACGTGCCTTAATGCCCCCCTTAATTATCCCTAACTAGGGCTAGGATATGGCCCCTAATTATCCCTAACTAGGGCTAGGATATGGCCCCTAATTATCCCTAACTAAGGCTAGGATATTGCCCTAATTATCCTTATCCAGGGCTAGGATGTTCATCAAAGCTTTCAACGCAAGCACGTGCGAAGCCTCTATATCATTCCTCAATCATGGCGGCTTTGTTTACATATATATTAAAGAGTTTATGATCTCCGAAACATTACGAGGTTGTTCATAATATAAATAATAACATTGAGTTGTGATATTTACTCGCTAGTAAAGTGATAGATGTAAACAAAGCCGGCATGATTGCGAAAAGATGTAGCGGTTCGACCCATATGTAACCTAACGTATCCTAACCTTACCTATCTTGAGGTTATCTTGAGATGATTTCTGGGATTTAGTGTCCCCGCGGCCCGGTCCTCGACCAGGCCTCCACTCCCAGGAAGCAGCCCGTGACAGCTGACTAACACCCAGGTACCTATTTTACTGCTGGGAACAGGGGCATAGGGTGAAAGAAACTCTGCCCATTGTTTCTCGCCGGCACCCGGGATCGAACCCGGGACCACAGGATCACAAGTCCAGTGTGCTGTCCGCTCGGCCGACCGGCACCTATCCTACCCAAATATAATACAAGTGTACAGAATGTACACTTGTAGTGTACAGAATGTACACTTGTAGTGTACATTGTGCGGGTGTAACCACCTAGCTGCCGTAACACCATTGTACAGGTTATAATAGGAGCTGCCTCGTATGGGCCAATAGGCCTGCTGCAGTTCTCATTACTACTATCCCCTACACCTGACTTTCCTCCTCAGCTCTCTCTTGCCTATTTATTGCCTGTCCCTACCTCCTCATCACAATCGACTTGAGAATGGTCCAGGACGGACCGAAACGTCGTCGTCCCTTCAATTTCTAGTGTGTGGTCTGGTCAACATTGTACAGGTTATACCACTAGGGGGGCTTGACGGATGAGTGGAGAGCGCTCGGGATTCGTAGTCCTGAGGTTGCGGGTTCGATCCCCGCAAGACCAGTGCAGCTTAAAGCTTTCTGAAGGAGAGAGGCAATGGTGTTCTGGAAGACAACAGTCTGCCACTTGCGGCTGCTTTAAGCAGACCTTGTGTGCTATAGCTATTGGAGCCGGTCGGCCGAGCGGACAGCACGCTGGACTTGTGATCCTGTGGTCCCTTGGTTAGATCCCAGGCGCCGGCGAGAAACAATGGGCAGAGTTTCTTTCACCTTTTGCCCGTGTTACCTAGCAGTAAAATAGGTACCTGGGAGTTAGTCAGCTGTCACGGGCTGCTTCCTGGAGGTGGAGGCCGCCTGGTCGAGGACCGGGCCGCGGGGACACTAAAGCCCCGAAATCATCTCAAGATAACCTGGAGTCTATCAGGACTCACTATAGGAACATCGAGGCACCGACAAATTGTTCTTAGCTCTATCTTAGTTACTGTGATTTGTGTATTATCAAGAAAATCTATGGCTCTATTATAAATCCAAAAGAGGTTATTATGCTTTACATAAAGCACCGTCGGCTATAGAGCGTGTGTCCAGGAACACCTAGTGCACAGGTTCGATCCCACATCACAGCTCTTGAGGATTTGTTTTTAGAGTAATGCTTTCCTCTGAAGCGCGTCTATTCGACGTATTACCAACTTCAGGAAACAACGTACGCGGCCTTACTGTGCAACGTCCCGTGCACGTGTGACTGCATGCGCGAGCGCCATCTGGGAACACGTGTGTGGGAAGACTATTCCGTTCGGGTTGTTGACACTATCTTCAGGTTATCTTGAGATGATTTCGGGGTTTAGTGTCCCCCGCGGCCCGGTCTTCGACCAGGCTTCCACCCCCAGGAAGCAGCCCGTGACAGCTGACTAACACCCAGGTACCTATTTTACTGCTAGGTAACAGGGGGGACAAAACACGAAATGAGGGGAGTACAAATGGTACAATCTCCAGTTCGTACAGTTTCTTGCGGGTTCTCTCCTGTTATGACAGGTTCTGAACCCGTCTTTTTAGCCTCCCTCCCTTGTTTAGGTTCGATCATATTCTTGAAGCCACCTGTAAGTCTCGGTCATATTCTTGAAGCCACCTGTAAGTCTCGGTCATATTCTTGAAGCCACCTGTAAGTCTCGGTCATATTCTTGAAGCCACCTGTAAGTCTTGGTCATATTCTTGAAGCCACCTGTAAGTCTCGGTCATATTCTTGAAGCCACCTGTAAGTCTCGGTCATATTCTTGAAGCCACCTGTAAGTCTCGGTCATATTCTTGAAGCCACCTGTAAGTCTCGGTCATATTCTTGAAGCCACCTGTAAGTCTCATATTCTTGAAGCCACCTGTAAGTCTCGGTCATATTCTTGAAGCCACCTGTAAGTCTCGGTCATGTTCTTGAAGCCACCTGTAAGTCTCGGTCATATTCTTGAAGCCACCTGTAAGTCTCGGTCATATTCTTGAAGCCACCTGTAAGTCTCGGTCATATTCTTGAAGCCACCTGTAAGTCTCGGTCATGTTCTTGAAGCCACCTGTAAGTCTCGGTCATATTCTTGAAGCCACCTGTAAGTCTCGGTCATATTCTTGAAGCCACCTGTAAGTCTCGGTCATATTCTTGAAGCCACCTGTAAGTCTCGGTCATATTCTTGAAGCCACCTGTAAGTCTCGGTCATATTCTTGAAGCCACCTGTAAGTCTCGGTCATATTCTTGAAGCCACCTGTAAGTCTCGGTCATATTCTTGAAGCCACCTGTAAGTCTCGGTCATATTCTTGAAGCCACCTGTAAGTCTCGGTCATATTCTTGAAGCCACCTGTAAGTCTCGGTCATATTCTTGAAGCCACCTGTAAGTCTCGGTCATATTCTTGAAGCCACCTGTAAGTCTCGGTCATATTCTTGAAGCCACCTGTAAGTCTCGGTCATATTCTTGAAGCCACCTGTAAGTCTCGGTCATATTCTTGAAGCCACCTGTAAGTCTCGGTCATATTCTTGAAGCCACCTGTAAGTCTCGGTCATGTTCTTGAAGCCACCTGTAAGTCTCGGTCATATTCTTGAAGCCACCTGTAAGTCTCGGTCATATTCTTGAAGCCACCTGTAAGTCTCGAAGCCACCTGTAAGTCTCGGTCATATTCTTGAAGCCACCTGTAAGTCTCGGTCATATTCTTGAAGCCACCTGTAAGTCTCGGTCATATTCTTGAAGCCACCTGTAAGTCTCGGTCATATTCTTGAAGCCACCTGTAAGTCTCGGTCATATTCTTGAAGCCACCTGTAAGTCTCGGTCATATTCTTGAAGCCACCTGTAAGTCTCGGTCATATTCTTGAAGCCACCTGTAAGTCTCGGTCATATTCTTGAAGCCACCTGTAAGTCTCGGTCATATTCTTGAAGCCACCTGTAAGTCTCGGTCATATTCTTGAAGCCACCTGTAAGTCTCGGTCATATTCTTGAAGCCACCTGTAAGTCTCGGTCATATTCTTGAAGCCACCTGTAAGTCTCGGTCATATTCTTGAAGCCACCTGTAAGTCTCGGTCATATTCTTGAAGCCACCTGTAAGTCTCGGTCATATTCTTGAAGCCACCTGTAAGTCTCGGTCATATTCTTGAAGCCACCTGTAAGTCTCGGTCATATTCTTGAAGCCACCTGTAAGTCTCGGTCATATTCTTGAAGCCACCTGTAAGTCTCGGTCATATTCTTGAAGCCACCTGTAAGTCTCGGTCATATTCTTGAAGCCACCTGTAAGTCTCGGTCATATTCTTGAAGCCACCTGTAAGTCTCGGTCATATTCTTGAAGCCACCTGTAAGTCTCGGTCATATTCTTGAAGCCACCTGTAAGTCTTGGTCATATTCTTGAAGCCACCTGTAAGTCTTGGTCATATTCTTGAAGCCACCTGTAAGTCATGGTCATATTCTTGAAGCCACCTGTAAGTCTTGGTCATATTCTTGAAGCCACCTGTAAGTCTTGGTCATATTCTTGAAGCCACCTGTAAGTCTTGGTCATATTCTTGAAGCCACCTGTAAGTCTTGGTCATATTCTTGAAGCCACCTGTAAGTCTTGGTCATATTCTTGAAGCCACCTGTAAGTCTTGGTCATATTCTTGAAGCCACCTGTAAGTCTTGGTCATATTCTTGAAGCCACCTGTAAGTCTTGGTCATATTCTTGAAGCCACCTGTAAGCTTCGATAGCACAGTGGTGTGCTAGATATAGCACAGTGGTGTGCTAGATATAGCACAGTGGTGTGCTAGATATAGCACAGTGGTGTGCTAGATATAGCACAGTGGTGTGCTAGATATAGCACAGTGGTGTGCTAGATATAGCACAGTGGTGTGCTAGATATAGCACAGTGGTGTGCTAGATATAGCACAGTGGTGTGCTAGATATAGCTGGATGATATCATTCGTGCTACTGTTGATGCTGTTGTTGTTGTTGTTTTAGATTTAGCTACTCAGAACGAAGTGTCCATGTAGCACGGTCTATGGTGAGCCCGTAAAGAATGGTGATGCTTCTTCTTCAGGGTGTTCAACTACCTTCTTGAGGTTATCTTGAGATGATTTCGGGGCTTTAGTGTCCCCGCGGCCCGGTCCTCGACCTTGGCCATGACTGTGAGGGAGGTGGTGTAGTGAGGGAGCTGAGTGATATGTGAGGCAAGTTGGGTGGAATGAGTGGCAAGGTTGTGGGGTGTTGGGGGGAGGAGGGGAGGACCACCTGGACTCCTAATACCCCCCCCCCCTCACCCCCACCCGGCCACATTCCTGAAGAGTCCTTGACAGGTGAGAAGGAAGTGAAACACCTGGTGAGGGGGTGACCCACCCACTCACACGACAGCTGGGCGGACAGGGGGACGTGGGTGAAGGGACGGTGCGGGAATGAGAGAGAGAGAGAGAGAGACACAGACAGACAGGTAGAGAGAGAGAGAGAGAGAGGGGGGGGAGAGAGGAAGGAAAGTATGAGTAGGAAAGCAGGAAGAAAGCTGTATGAGGGAAAAAGAATGATATGAGTCACAAGTCGTGAGTCCATGACCTCGTGTGTGGACAGGTGAGAGAGGAGTGATGAGGCAGGTTAATGAGTGGGTGGAGCAGTGCTGAGGTAACCATCGATGATGTGTTACGTGTGGCTAAGGCTAGGCGAGTCTCCCCTGTAGACCCATCTTCTCTGGTGCGCCAGGAGAAAGGTTTTCTATGGTGAATTCACTTAACCCTCCAAAATTTCAATTTAACCACATTCACTCCACAAATCTACCACCTAAGAGGGTTACTCATGCCCGTGCTGGCACTTGTAGTGGCTTAATTTTCATCAATCAATCAATCAATCCGGGGCCGGCATAGTGATTGGAGACTAGTCAGTCATAACTAGCCGGCTAGGCTGCGTCTGGGTACAAGTGACAGGATGAACAACCCAGCGGGTTTTCTTCCTTTTGGGGAGTGTTGTACGTGCTGCTAGGGCGGTGTGTCCACTCACAGGATGAGTGGCGCTGCCCAATAAACTCGCCCCTCGGGGCAAAATTTAAAATTTAAATTTAGCCGGCTAGGTACTCAGGATAGCGAATGTTAGACTGCATGCAGCCATGGTAGACCTTTGACATATCATATACTCTTTTAAAAGTTGTTTTTGGTAGAATTTAGGTAGAACTTCAGCATTTTCACGGGATTGTTTCATTCCCATTCCTAGGTTCGTCTTCAATTATTTGATATCTTGTTATTTAGTATTTTGATTTTTGTGTTGTTTGATCATTACAGTCAAATTGTCACGTTCTGTTAGTTCATTGTTTTTTGTAAGTATATGATTAAGTTTTATGGTTGTTCTTGCACCTTATTACTCTCCTCTGCAGTGTTCTTTAGTTGCCGAGGTTGTTTAAACAAAGAACTAAGGAATGGAAGATTAGTTAACTGCGATGAGGTTGGGCCTGACGGTTGAGAGGACAACGCTTTGGATTCGTAGTCCTGAGGTTCTGAGTTCGATCCCCGGCGGAGGTGGAATCAAATGGGCAGAGTTTTTTCACCCTGATGCTCTGTTCATCTAGCAGTAAAGAGGTACCTGTGAGTTAGACAGCTGCTACGGGCTGCTTCCTGGAGGGGTGTGTAACAAAACGGAGGCCTGGTCGAGGACCGGGCCGCGGGGACGCTAAGCCCCGAAATCATCTCAAGATAACCTCAAGATCGGGCAGGGAGGGGGGGGGGAGTATTGATATCTCGTAACTTGTAATATCTTATAAATCAAAATAAACAACGAAAGAAGAAGCTGATAAGAAAAAAACAAGATAACCACACTGGGGGGTTGGGGAAGAGGGGGGGGGGGGGGGAGAATTACCCGACACTGAATGATTATTATTATATCATTTAAGAGCTCCATGGCCCGTCCTGGGTTCGAACCTGCATTACCAGGGGCTCACCTGCCGTACACAGTACCATAACCCCGAACACCAGCGCTTGCCTATAAGCATTGGTTAGTCCTGGAGTTTACTAGGTATGCTCCTTGGCTATATATTAATATCTATATATATTATAAACCCGGCATTCCCAATCACGTCTGAATAGTTCCTTAACAAAGGCCACGAGAACAAGTTTTCATTAGACATGCAAATTAAATTCAGATGAACTAGCAAAATTCATTGACCCGTAAGACGCCGCTCACAACACCGCTCATTGTCGCCCGAGTTCTTGCTCACATTCCGACGGTAATTGTCTCCACCTTACCTACCACAAACTTATTTCGGGTTATTTCTTAGTTAGTGTCTGTACATAGCGTCTGCTGTGTGTGTGTTCTCATCTAGCCTAGTTGTGCTTGAGGGGGTTGAGCTCTGGCTCTTTGGTCCCGCCTCTCAACCGTCAATCAACAGGAGTACAGGTTCCTGAGCCTAGCGAATATTTTGATTGCATACAGCCATGGAAGACCTTTGACATATCATATACTCTTTAAAAATTGTTTCTGGTAGAATTATGGTAGAACTTCAGCATTTTCACGGATTCTTCAGCATTTTCACGGAGAACTTCAGCATTTTCACACACACACACGTGTGTGTGTGTGTGTGTGTATTCACCTTGTTAAACTCACCTAGTTGTGCTTTCGGGGGTTGAGCTTTGGCTCTTTGGTCCCACAAAGAGTGTGTGTGTTCACCTAGTTGTGCTTGCAGGGGTTGAGCTCTGCTCTTTCGGCCTGCCTCTCAACTGTTACTAACTACTATTTTTTTCACACACACACACACACACACACACACACACACACACACACACACACACACACACACACACACACACACAGTTGATTGACAGTTGAGAGGCGGGACCAAAGAGCCAAAGCTCAACCCCCGCAAGCACAAATAGGTGAGTACACACTCTTTTCCACCTCACACCCACGTACACCTCTCCCCTCCCTCCCCCCCCCCCCTCACTCCTGCTTAACTGAGTTTTCTACCAAGGAGGATGTTCTTTCTTCTCTTATCTGCTTAATTTCCCTCTGTCACTTTTAAGTTGTTTTTGTGAACTTTCCTCTATCTTAACTGTTTAGTCCCATCTGTCGTTATTTCTTGTTTGTCTCCGCATATACTTCTCTGTCTGCGCTTGTTCCTTCATTCGTAATCGCAAACTCCACGTTCCTGCCTTTGTTCTTTGTTCATCATTGAATATTTCTCTCTTCTCCTTCTTGTTCCTTGTTGATCAACACACCTCTCTCCTAGCCGGTCACTATACACACTTGTCAACACCTCAACCTTGACCAATCAATACTCTTCAAGAAGCTGGTCAAAGGCGATATATCTCATCGGCTTCCACAGTCTTACCTCGTGAGCTTCCACACAAGAACTGGCAACGACATTCCGCAACGCCAAAAGTGCTAAACCGTTGACAATTCCGAACAACGGATTTCCCGTTTTTTTGTGTTAAGGAAAACGAGGTCTGGATGCCAACAGCTGGAACATAAACACTGTTAGTTTTGTCGTTGTCGTGTTATATCGTCTTGTTGCGACAAAGACAAGAACAGTCAGCTGTTCACACCATCGAGAACGCAATCCAACAAGAATGTTGAACAACAAGACCTCAAACGAACAGAAACGCAATCCAACAAGAACGCAAGCTAGCTTACAAGAACGACTCGTTGGTCTCAACAATGAGCGATATTTGTTTAAATTCAAATTCAAAATTCAAACGCTCGTTAACGGTCGCCATAACGAAACTCGCAAGAATAACGACGTTAGCTTCCAGAGGCTCAATGACAGTAATGGGAGTGAGTGAGGGAGGGCGGGAGGGAGGTGAGAGACAGGGAGGGAGGGACGTGAGAGGGAGGGAGGGAGGGAGAGGGACACACACAGCAACCTTGACAAGGACACCATCACAAAGGCTGCCCACCCGCCATTACTCCTACAATACCTGCAACAGCTGCTAGCCCCCTTTTCTCTCCCCCTCCCCTCTCTGCTATCATGTTCCCTCCCATCCTCTCTTCCCTCTTCTCTCACTACCCCTCCTCTCTCTCTCTCTCTCTGCCCCGACTCTTGCTCTCTTCTCTTTTTTTTCAGTGGGTACAGGGACATCTATACTCCTGTTGACTCCTGTTAGTAACCAGGTACTCATTTATTGTCGGGTGAATAGAGGCGAACAGTTAAGGATTGGCGCCTAGTCAATCCTCCCCGGCCAGTATATGAACCTGGGCCAAATAGGTGGCGAAGCGTGGGGTGAATGTGTTATCACCACGCTAATGGGGGGACTGAGTACACCTCCTTCCTTCTCTCTCACGACCTTTCCCTTTTACGACCCTTCCCTTCTCCCCTCCCCCCTCCCTTTCCCTTCCTCTCTCTCTCTCTCTCTCTCTCTCTCTCTCTCTCTCTCTCTCTCTCTCTCTCTCTCTCTCTCTCTCACATAGTCGCAGCTACTCCACTCTTTCTTGATCTCTTCAGTTCCTTTCCATTACCCAACTTTGTCTTATTCCCTTTCAAACACTTCCTCTTTGACTTGTGTACTTTTCATTTTGTTCCCTTCCTGTTCCTTTTCACTTTCCTCCATCTTGCCCAACCTCTTGGGTTGGACGGTAGAGCGACAGTCTCCTCTTCATGCAGGTCGGCGTTCAGTCCCCGACCGTCCAAATGACTGGGCACCATTCCTTTCCCCCCCGTCCCATCCCAAATCCTTATCCTGATCCATTCCAAGTGTTGTATAGTCGTAATAGCTTGGTACTTTCTCCTGATAGTTCTCTTCCCCTTCCTTCCATCTCCTGTAACCCATTAATTCACCCCCCCCCCTCATTCCTGTATCTTTTTCACTCATTTCAGTTATCCTGTAACACTCTTACTGTTTTTCTTTTATCCCCCCCCCACCTCTCCTGTAACCATCATCACTCCCCCCCCACCTCATCCTCTCACCACAGGCATTCAGGTGATCGTTATTCTTGGGCCAAGGGCATCTTAATCACCTCTAAACTTCCTAAGACATTTATATGGTTCTTAACCACTTCCGGCGATCATTGGCAAAATATATAACCCTGCCAGACGTCCGACTACACAAAGGGACTATAGCCTAAGGGTTGCAAAAGACTCTATATAGATCCTTGGATTCCTTTTGGATTAGTCCGCCAAATTACTAATTATGTACGGAAGAGATTTGCACAAGTTTTGGAAGATGATTGGATTTGCTATATAACTGAAAGAAGCTCTTTCATTTATAGTTTGCTATATAGCTGAAAGAAGCTCTTTCATTTATAGTTTGCTATATAGCTGAAAGAAGCTCTTTCATTTATAGTTTGCTATATAGCTGAAAGAAGTTCTGTATGGAAATCACATGGAAGCGTCAGTATGGACAATGTGTGTAGGCCACTTGTGTTTGGTTCCATGCACCATCATGCCTCTGAGGCAATAGTAAAGGACATAGAAAATAAGGAGTCACATAGCAGACTCCATCAAAGGCTGAAATAACAGGACTCTTCCCAGAAGGCTGTTATTTGTCAATGCAAACACTCCATGTAACAGTGAACAATTGCCAAATGAATTTACCCCATTAAGATTTAGACTTATTCTCAAGGTCTGCCATGTTCTAAGTTTACGTCCGTCTATGTTCTATGGCTTTCATACTCAATGACAAACTCGTCACAATTGAATCTAAGCTCACGAACTCCACTTGCCTTAACTGTGGCAAACTAGGGTACCATGAGGCAGACTACACATCAAACAATACTCACTATATTTTGCATACCAGACAGAGCAATGTAAGGCAGACTGACAATTACAATCACCGATATTGCACACCTCCACTACAGACCAGGCTATAACACTTCATAGTGCTAAGTGGCCCAATGCACCGTTATTGCACATATTACCAGTCTCTACAAGGGTTCGCATCCCACCGCTGCCACCAGTGTTACCTCTGGATGTTATACGGGGTTGTAGATCTTCTATGCTCTCTTTTATTTTTAATATGAACTCCATTACTGAATAATATTTACGTACAGAGGTATTGGTCACTTAACTAGCATGACTGTGTCTATGAATTGGCCGGAGCCACGTGGTTATCTGATGGGTGATTGGTGTCACAAGAGGGACATGTAAATATGCTACTGAAGTTGATGCATAGAGAGAGAGCCTTACATACGAAGACTGCTCAGCCTGTCTTCCTAAGTTTTCCCAACGTCAAGAAGCTGTCGTACTATTGTGCCCTTATGTTAACCTACCAGAGGACCCAAAACAGAAAACGGGACACTTATGTCAATTTTGCGAGTCGGTCCCATTTTTCTAGTACGAGGATTTTTGGGCTTAGAGTATACGTCAAAATGCGACGCTCTATAAGGAGGCCGGGATGATTGCTAGTAATCATGGGTACAGGATGTTGCTATGGCTATCCTGAAGGGGGGGGGGGGCTCAATAACTCCATCCTCATAAGACTCGCAAATCATCCAAATCAGCACCAAATTACTTGTCGAGTATTGGTAAAGTATTGTTCGTAAGTTATAAACAAAGATGGCCTTCACTCTTTACGAATTGAACCATCTTCTGCTCAGTCCTTGCTTCCTTTGTGTCCTCACTCAATCCTTGCTTCCTTTGTGTCCTCACTCAATCCTTGCTTCCTTTGTGTCCTCACTCAATCCTTGCTTCCTTTGTGTCCTCACTCAATCCTTGCTTCCTTTGTGTCCACACTCAATCCTTGCTTCCTTTATGTCCACACGCAATCCTTGCTTCCTTTGTGTCCTCACTCAATCCTTGCTTCCTTTATGTCCACACGCAATCCTTGCTTCCTATGCACTGTGTTAGATAATGTTCCAGTGGTCTGTTGTGTGTGTAACTGTGCACTGTGCTAGATAATGTTCCAGTGGTCTGTTGTGGCTGTAACTGTGCACTGTGTTAGATAATGTTCCAGTGGTCTGTTGTGTGTGTAACTGTGTACTGTGTTAGATAATGTTCCAGTGGTCTGTTGTGGCTGTAACTGTGTACTGTGTTAGATAATGTTCCAGTGGTCTGTTGTGGCTGTAACTGTGTACTGTGTTAGATAATGTTCCAGTGGTCTGTTGTGTGTGTAACTGTGCACTGTGTTAGATAATGTTCCAGACAAGGTTAAAATATTTGTGCTTTTTTAACCTCTGAAATCTCTTAGGTTGCGTTAAGGTACCTAACGAAAGGTTAAGTGCGTGCGTGTGTGTGCGCGCGCGCGTGTGTGTGTGTGTTCTCACCTAATTGTGCTTGCGGGGGTTGAGCTTTGGCTCTTTGGGCCCGCCTCTCAACTGTCAATCAGCTGGTGTACAAATTCCTGTGTATGTGTGTGTGCGTGTGTGCGTCTTCCAAGGCATATCAGCAACATTAAGACATTGTTGCAAATGTGTTGCAAACATAATGAAACATCGCACTAACATAATGAAGTCATCACGCAAGACACGCTCACAAAAACATGCAACCCGTTGTATTTCACCAAAGTCACAAAGCCTTCCATTGTATGAATCACCCATTTTTGGCATAGACTATTGCATTTAAGATACTTTTAATGTTGTAGTTACTTGAATGTTTCTCCAGCTTCTTGGTGTGACTGAAGGCAAACAAGACCTTATTGATCCCTTAATGTTTCGCAATGATTTTTAAGATAAACAGTTGATACATATAAGATCTACTCGATCAGTTGCAAGTCCTAGCGACCATATACTCCTGTCTACTGGATCTCTGACAGCTTAAAGCACCCTGACACTCCTGTCAAGAGCGGGAGAATTGACAGTTGCTTGTCCTGTCGTAGCAGCCATGGCTCTATGCCAGTTAAAAAGAGCACTTACCCCCCTTATGTGGCAGCTCTTTAGTAATGTGTATTGTCGTGTCACCCTCGCCCCCACAACAGGTAGAAATGTGATGGACTGTGTTGATGGAGTAATGTTGTGTTGATGGAGTAATGTTGTGTTGATGGAGTAATGTTGTGTTGATGGAGTAATGTTGTGTTGGTGGAGTAATGTTGTGTTGGTGGAGTAATGTTGTGTTGATGGAGTAATGTTGTGTTGATGGAGTAATGTTGTGTTGATGGAGTAATGTTGTGTTGGTGGAGTAATGTTGTGTTGATGGAGTAATGTTGTGTTGGTGGAGTAATGTTGTGTTGGTGGAGTAATGTTGTGTTGATGGAGTAATGTTGCGTTGATGGAGTAATGTTGTGTTGATGGAGTAATGTTGTGTTGATGGAGTAATGTTGTGTTGATGGAGTAATGTTGTGTTGATGGAGTAATGTTGTGTTGATGGAGTAATGTTGTGTTGATGGAGTAATGTTGTGTTGATGGAGTAATGTTGTGTTGATGGAGTAATGTTGTGTTGGTGGAGTAATGTTGTGTTGATGGAGTAATGTTGTGTTGATGGAGTAATGTTGTGTTGATGGAGTAATGTTGTGTTGATGGAGTAATGTTGTGTTGATGGAGTAATGTTGTGTTGGTGGAGTAATGTTGTGTTGATGGAGTAATTCCATTCCTATTGAGGGAAGATTGGCTGTGTTCTTGTTCTCTTGAATCGTCTCCCCTTAACCATGAAGGATGTTGGTAGTTTGTGCTTTGGCATTAGTCCTCCATTCAGCTAATAGGAAGGGAATTATCAAGGGGAAAGCGCCAAGGCATTACGACTCTATATAGCACTGGGAAAGGGTCAGGATAAGGATTTGGGATGGGACACGGATAAGGAATGGTGCCCAACCACTTGGACGGTCGGGGATTGAACGCCGACCTGCATGATCAGCTAATCGGAGAGGTCTGCGGTTGTTCAACATCCTTTCAGCGAGTATATGAAATATTGCCGGAACAACCCTGGACATCTTCAAGAGAAAACTAGATAATTTTCTCCCAAGAAGTGCCGGACCAACCGGGCTGTGGTGGGTATGTGGGCCTGCGGGCCGCTCCAAGCAACAGCCTGGTGGACCAAACTCTCACAAGTCGAGCCTGGCCTCGGGCCGGGCTTGGGGAGTAGAAGAACTCCCAGAACCCCATCAAGCAGGTATATGTGGGCCTGCGGGCCGCTCCAAGCAACAGCCTGGTGGACCAAACTCTCACAAGTCAAGCCTGGCCTCGGGCCGGGCTTGGGGAGTTGAAGAACTCCCAGAACCCCATCAACCAGGTATATGTGGGCCTGCGGGCCACTCCAAGCAACAGCCTGGTGGACCAAACTCTCACAAGTCAAGCCTGGCATTGGGGAGTAGAAGAACTCCCAGAACTCCATCCAGGTAAATCCAGGCGGAGGTCCTTACTGTTGAACGCACCTCGAACCCACGGCAGGAATGAAACAGAAGGGAAGGGAGCTAAGAGAAAGCGCCAAGCCATTACGACTATATAGCACTGGGAAGGGGTCAGGATAAGGATTTGGGATGGGACGGGGGGAAAGGAATGGTGCCCAACCACTTGTGGACGGTTGGGGATTGAACGCTGACCTGCAAGAAGTCAGACCATCACTCTACCATCCAGCCCCAGTGGCTGGGCAGGAATGAGACCAAGATCCTTACAGCTCATAACCCGCCCTCCAAATAGCACGCCGCATTTTTGACGTACTCTCTAAACAAAGACCAAATAATCATCGTACTAGAAAATGGCAGCGGCTGGCGAAACTGACGTACTGTCCCGTTTTCTGTTGTGGGTCCTCTGGCCGCATCCGAAGGGCACTTTAATACGTTAGTTTCTTGACGTTGAGGGGAAACCCTTAGAAGGACGAGCTAGGACGTCCACCAGCCAACAGAGGAACAACAGACAAAGGGACGCGGGGCAAGTAACAACGGAACCAAAGCCACGGGAGCCGCTCCATACGAACGCCGCCACTGCCATCCGAACACCGCCGCGCGGGAAAAAACAGATGACAGTATCTAGGCGGACTCGTGAGTCCTGTGTATTAACAGCTTAGGACTATTTGTATACACAGGACTCTAAGCATACCTAGAGTCCTGTGTATTAACAGCTTAGGACTATTGGTATACACAGGACTCTAAGCATACCTAGAGTCCTGTGTATTAACAGCTTAGGACTATTGGTATACACAGGACTCTAAGCATACCTAGAGTCCTGTGTATTAACAGCTTAGGACTATTGGTATACACAGGACTCTAAGCATACCTAGAGTCCTGTGTATTAACAGCTTAGGACTATTGGTATACACAGGACTCTAAGCATACCTAGAGTCCTGTGTATTAACAGCTTAGGACTATTGGTATACACAGGACTCTAAGCATACCTAGAGTCCTGTGTATTAACAGCTTAGGACTATTGGTATACACAGGACTCTAAGCATACCTAGAGTCCTGTGTATTAACACTGTTGGTCTACCTAGGACCGAAAGCAGCACTCAGGAACACGGAAAGTTGATGTTGTTCCAGATGTAGCTACTCAGAACGAAGTGTCCATGTAGCACGGGCTATGGCGAGCCCGGGAATGAAAGGAACACGGAAGCAGCTGTAGCTTCATGTATGAGGATACAGCTGCTGTATGTGTCGTGATGTATAACAATGACAAAAACAGCAGCAAAGATAAACACCTAGCTATTTCGGGACTAGCAAGAACATGTTCATTACTAGCAAGAACATGTTCATTAATAGCAAGAACATGTTCATTAATAGCAAGAACATGTTCATTACTAGCAAGAACATGTTCATTACTAGCAAGAACATGTTCATTACTAGCAAGAACATGTTCATTAATAGCAAGAACATGTTCATTAATAGCAAGAACATGTTCATTAATAGCAAGAACATGTTCATTACTAGCAAGAACATGTTCATTACTAGCAAGAACATGTTTATTAATAGCAAGAACATGTTCATTACTAGCAAGAACATGTTTATTAATAGCAAGAACATGTTCATTAATAGCAAGAACATGTTCATTACTAGCAAGAACATGTTTATTACTAGCAAGAACATGTTCATTAATAGCAAGAACATGTTCATTACTAGCAAGAACATGTTCATTACTAGCAAGAACATGTTCATTACTAGCAAGAACATGCTCATTACTAGCAAGCATACCTAGTGAAACAAGAACATAGACAACAAGAACAGCTAGTGATACAAGAACAAAGACAACAAGAACAGCTAGTGAAACAAGAACAAAGACAACAAGAACAGCTAGTGAAACAAGAGCAAGGACAACAAGAACAGCTAGTGATACAAGAACAAAGACAACAAGAACAGCTAGTGAAACAAGAACAAAGACAACAAGAACAGCTAGTGAAACAAGTACAAGGACAACAAGAACAGCTAGTGAAACAAGAACAAGGACAACAAGAACAGCTAGTGAAACAAGAACAAAGACAACAAGAACAGCTAGTGAAACAAGAACAAAGACAACAACAAGAACAACAGCAGCGTTAACAACAGCAGCAACAACAGAAGCCCCAACAAATGGCGTCAGAGAACAGTGGCAGTAATATGAATTAACAAGTCTACGCAAGAACACCGGTAGCAACAAGAACAGCAGACACCACAGCTGCGCCGACAAAAACAGCTGCAGCAATTACAGCAGCAGCAGCACCTCCCCCCCCCCCCCCTGCTGCGCTCCCCCAGAGAGCAGTCACCCACAACGGACCAGTGAAGTCCTTGACATGGCGCAGACTCACCGGTGCGCATTCTTCAACCCCCCCAAACCTCCCCACCAAACCTCCCCCAACCCTGCCCAAACACCACCACCCCCTTTCCACCATACCCTAACCTAACACTCCAGGGGGGGGGGGCCGCCCCCTGCCCTTCCACTGCCTGAGGTACAGTCCACCTGCGCAAACATTTGTCAACATGTTTGATCGACTTCCTCATTTGCCAACTTGTCGAGTTCCTGTGAGTCTTTTTCTCTCCGTCACGGGGGTTCGAAGCTCCGGAGCTGGCGTGAAATGGAAGTCCTTCTCGCTGTGTGACCGCACTGAGGGGTCACGTCCGCCCTCTCACTCGTTCACTTATTGCAATATTTTTGTTTTTTTTTTTTATTTGCGTAGATACATGGATAGTTATAGAGCTGTTCTAAACTATCTGGAGGGTTACGGTGTGTGTGTCAAGAGCCAGGTGTGTGATACTAAGGTACCTGGACATGTATACACCTGCCCTAGACTATATGAAGGGTTACACCCTGTGTGTCAAGAGCCAGCTGTGTGATACTAAGGTACCTGGACATGTATACACCTGCCCTAGACTATATGAAGGGTTACACCCTGTGTGTCAAGAGCCAGCTGTGTGATACTAAGGTACCTGGACATTTATACACCTGCCCTAGACTATATGAAGGGTTACACCATTTGTTTCAAAGATACAAAAATCCACATTTCGTAGGAAGGTTTATCACACACAGAGCCATGAGGTCAATAGCCTGCAATGTTGAACTTTTGATACATTAGGGGGAAGTGATTGCCGCGCCACAGGTACCTCATACCAGCAGGTCTGAAGAGTCTAATGACTGGACGTACAGTCATGAAATGTTGCAGAACATGGGCCAAGTTCCTGCTCGCAAAAGTTTACTAATGGAGTGCTCAGGATTGCTCGTTGCAACACCTACAGGCTTTTTTTGATTCTCATTCGCTGATTCGAAGACCTGGCAGGTATGTACCGAACCCATGCAGTGCTGACGTGTTAATTGCATCACCTGTTGCATATGGAATGTTGAACTGAATGCAATTGCTCGCATTTGAACTGCTTGATCAACACTGCTTGGATTGTGATTACTAAATATAGCTCCATGAATAGGCACTACAGTCCTAAACTTTATTTAAATTAGAATGCAAATGCTGCGAAAGGTTCACAGAAGTCTTAGGGTATACTCTAAGGAGTCAATACTGCTTTGATAGCCAGGAGTGTTCCAGGAATGTGAGTGTACAGAACGAGGCGAGTTTTTTTTGGTGTATCTCGCTAGATATTCTTGAAAGCAAAAGCAACGAAGCATGCAAAGAACGCCTCCAAAACGGGACACTGCGACTTATTAGGTTAATTGATGCAAGACTGTCCAAACAATCTATTAAAATACATCAAGTGTCCAGTTCTTTCATAAATCATGAACGTATATAGCCAAGCGTGTCTCTGTGTACAGGTGATACACCATCCTCTCGCCTTTGGAAAAAAATCTGAAATAGAGAGGAATTCGCCATTCACACACACACACACACACACACACACACACACACACACACACACACACACACACACACACACACACACACACACAGAATAATCATTTCAAGATGATCCAGAATCACTTATCGCATACCAATGTCAGGACGGAAATAGAGACCCCAAGACATTTTAAAATTACACTTCCTTCTTCTACTCTTCCTCCTCCTCGTCCCTCCTCTTCCCCCTCGTCCCTCCCCTTCCCTCCTGAGAGACCTGTACGTGCCACAAAGGAATTTTGATGCAGTGGTCAGGCGTGCATGAACAACAATTGAATCTTTGTGCTCCTCATACCGTGTTCCAATGTAACACAAGGGCAAGCGAGTCACGGTTCGAGGTTTCAACTCCCACGTGTGTGTGATCTTGAGTGGCAAGCAGCGCCTGGGGCGGTGTTTTTTAACACATCCCCAGCGCCTGGGACGGTGTTTTTTAACACATCCCCAGCGCCTGGGACGGTGTTTTTTTAACACATCCCCAGCGCCTGGGACGGTGTTTTTTAACACATCCCCAGCGCCTGGGACGGTGTTTTTTAACACATCCCGGGAATTGTCGCCTCTCTTGGGTGTTTTATTTTCTGTTATTTTGGTAAAGGGGTGTAGCTCAGGAGTAATTAAGACACTTGTATAAGAGGTGAGGGAATTGTTAGTTGTGTTTAATGAGTTTTTTTTTTTTTGAAGAGAGAGGAGAGTGTTGACCTCTGGAGAAGGATATGTGTGTGTTGACCTCTGGTGGAGGATATGTGTGTTGACCTCTGGTGGAGGATATGTGTGTGTTGACCTCTGGTGGAGGATATGTTAGTGTTGACCTCTGGTGGAGGATATGTGTGTTGACCTCTGGAGGAGGATATGTGTGTGTTAACCTCTGGTGGAGGATATGTGTGTTGACCTCTGGTGGAGGATATGTGTGTTGACCTCTGGTGGAGGATATGTGTGTTGACCTCTGGTGGAGGACATGTGAGTGTTGACCTCTGGAGGAGGACATGATAGTGTTGACCTCTGGTGGAGGACATGATAGTGTTGACCTCTGGTGGAGGACATGTTAGTGTTGACCTCTGGAGGAGGACATGATAGTGTTGACCTCTGGAGGAGGACATGTGAGTGTTGACCTCTGGAGGAGGACATGATAGTGTTGACCTCTGGTGGAGGACATGATAGTGTTGACCTCTGGAGGAGGACATGACAGTGTTGACCTCTGGAGGAGGACATGTCAGTGTTGACCTCTGGAGGAGGACATGAGAGTGTTGACCTCTGGAGGAGGACATGTGAGTGTTGACCTCTGGTGGAGGACATGATAGTGTTGACCTTTGGAGGCGGTCATGTGTGTATTGACCCCACAGACCTAACGAGAGGTTAAACAGTCCCCCACAGACAAAGTAGCGAAGATCCCAACAGATTCCCCCAGATAACGAGAAGTCCAGCGGTTCTGGGGTGGGGGGTGGCGCCCCCCCCAACCCCCACAGCACTGCCCGTGACTCAGAACAAAGGCACGCACACACCCACACTCCCAGAACCTTGTATACCACGTATGTAAGACCAATCCTGGAGTATGCGGCCACAGCATGGAACCCGTACCTTGTCAAGCACAAGACGAAGCTGGAAAAAGTTCAGAGGTATGCCACTAGACTAGTCCCAGAACTAAGAGGCATGAGTTACGAGGACAGGCTGCGAGAAATGCACCTCACGTCGCTAATAGACAGAACAGCTCGGGGAGACATGATCACCACATTCTAAATTGACAGGGGAATTGACAGGGTAGACAAGGATGGATTATTTAACACTGGTGGTACATGAACAAGGGGACACAGGTGGAAACTCAGTACCCAAATGAGCCACAGGGACGTTAGAAAGAACTTTTTCAGTGTCAGAGTAGTTAACAGGTGGAATGCATTAGGCAGTGATGTGGTGGAGGCTGACTCCATACACAGTTTCAAGTGTAGATATGATAGAGCCCAATAGGCTCAGGAACCTGTACACCAGTTGATTGACAGTTGAGAGGCGGGATCAAAGAGCCAGACCTCAACCCCCGCAAGCACAACTAGATGAGAACATCCAGAACAAAGCCTCGCTCACCCACACTCAGAAATACATCAGTGATTCGTCAGGATTATCCTGGGGATTAGTTCTATAATCCTCCCTCGGGATTAACTCTGTAATCCACTCTCGACATCAGCTCAGCGGTGCGAGACAGAAGAAGCCAGTAAACAAAGGATCAGTTTGATACTAAAGCTTTTAGCAAATCTTTTACCTGAAGCGAGACACATTAGAATATAACTGGTATATGCAATAGTATCATAAGTTCAGGGGGCCGGAATTCATTTAATCATTTCAGTGTCCACTTACGAAACCTGTACATCTTTCCCCGATCATGGCGGCTTTGTTGACATTGTTGTTGTTTTAGATTCAGCTACTTAGAACAAAAGTTCCAAAATAGCACGGGCTATGGTGAGCCCGTAGTGGACTCACCTGGCACAGGAGCGGGGCAAGTAGCACGGGCTATGGTGAGCCCGTAGTGGACTTACCTGGCACAGGAGCGGGGCAAGTAGCACGGGCTATGGTGAGCCCGTAGTGGACTTACCTGGCACAGGAGCGGGGCTGTAACTCTTTTGTTTACAGATATTAAACAGTTTATGAGCCCCGAAGCACTACGAGGTTGTTTATAACAATAACAACCTCGGGTTGTGAAGTTTACACGCTTGTAAACTGTTTAATAAATGTAAACAACGCCATGATTGAGGAAAGATGCACTGGTTTCGTAAAAGGGTTGTGGAGATGGTTGATGAAACATCTATGTGGCTCCGCGCTAAACTAGAACTGTTTCCGGGTTAGTTAACTCGACTGTAACTTGCTGTAACTTGCTTAGCTAAACGAATATTGGGAGCTCCTGATCCTATTATGTACCTCTTTAACTTTTCCCACTACCACCCACAGGATGGGTATGGGGTCCACCACCACCCACAGGATGGGTATGGGTCAACTACCACCCACAGGATGGGTATGGGTCAACTACCACCCACAGGATGGGTATGGGGCCCAGTACCACCCACAGGATGGTTATGGGGTCCACTACCACCCACAGGATGGGTATGGGGTCCACTACCACTCACAGGATGGGTACGGGGTCCACCACCACCCACAGGATGGGTATGGGGTCCACTACCACCCACAGAATGGGTAAGGGGTCCACTACCACCCACAGGATGGGTATGGGGTCCACCACCACCCACAGGATAGGTATGGGGTCCACTACCACCCACAGGATGGGTATGGGGTCCACCACCACCCACAGGATGGGTATGGGTCAACTACCACCCACAGGATGGGTATGGGTCAACTACCACCCACAGGATGGGTATGGGGCCCAGTACCACCCACAGGATGGTTATGGGGTCCACTACCACCCACAGGATGGGTATGGGGTCCACTACCACTCACAGGATGGGTACGGGGTCCACCACCACCCACAGGATGGGTATGGGGTCCACTACCACCCACAGAATGGGTAAGGGGTCCACTACCACCCACAGGATGGGTATGGGGTCCACCACCACCCACAGGATAGGTATGGGGTCCACTACCACCCACAGGATGGGTATGGGGTCCACCACCACCCACAGGATGGGTATGGGGTCCACTACCACCCACAGGATGGGTATGGGGTCCACCACCACCCACAGGATAGGTATGGGGTCCACTACCACCCACAGGATGGGTATGGGTCCACCACCACCCACAGGATGGGTATGGGGTCCACTACCACCCACAGGATGGGTATGGGGTCCACCACCACCCACAGGATAGGTATGGGGTCCACTACAAGTGGTAATGGACATACATATTGTGGGATCTAGTAAGTAGACCTGAACCTCCATGCTGTAAATGGTAGTGGACATATCTATGAGAGAGAGAGAGAGAGAGAGAGAGAGAGAGAGAGAGAGAGAGAGAGAGAGAGAGAGAGAGAGAGAGAGAGAGAGAGAGAGAGTCATAAATAACTCCATGAGGGGTCCCAAGGTCTCATGATAAGGTCCATAAACTGAGCACGGAGAGAGAGAGAGAGAGAGAGAGAGAGAGAGAGAGAGAGAGAGAGAGAGAGAGAGAGAGAGAGAGAGAGAGGGGCCCAGTACCTTGGGACATTTGACCATCCCTGCTTGTGTATACATCCCATACGTGAGTATATATTTGCCATCACTTCTTCAAACTAACCTTGAATCATTCTCACATTTTTCTCTCTCTGCTGCGAACCTCCACCAGACTTGTGTTGTAAGACTTATTCTTCCCAAGTGAAATATCATTTTATATGTAACGAACGCATCTATGTACTAAAAATATATAGGTACTGAAATTCGGTGTATATATATATATATATATATATATATATATATATATATATATATATATATATATATATATATATATATATATATATATATATATATATATGTCGTACCTAGTAGCCAGAACTCACTTCTCAGCCTACTATTCAAGGCCCGATTTGCCTAATAAGCCAAGTTTTCCTGAATTAATATATTTACTATAATTTTTTTCTTATGAAATGATAAAGCAACCCTTTTCTCTATGTATGAGGTCAATTTTTTTTTATTGGAGTTAAAATTAACGTAGATATATGACCGAACCTAACCAACCCTACCTAACCTAACCTAACCTATATTTATAGGTAAGGTTAGGTTAGGTAGCCAAAAAAAGCTAGGTTAGGTTAGGTTAGGTTGGTTAGGTAGACGAAAAAACAATAATTCATGAAAACTTGGCTTATTAGGCAAATCGGGCCTTGAATAGTAGGCTGAGAAGTGCGTTCTGGCTATTAGGTACGACATATATATATATATATACACACACACACACACATTACGGGTTATTCATGCCCGTGCCACCTTGTGGGTGGCTTGATCTATATCAATCGATCGTGTCTTTCAAGAATTTATTGCATTGCCAAAGCTACAACCAACATTACTATTGTAGGAATGTAACGTAGATGTATGTATGTATGTTGTATTAGGTTCAGTTACTCGGAACAAACTCAGTTCCAAGCAGCACGGGATAAGGTGAACCCGTCGCACTCACCTGGCGCGATGTAGTAATTATTCCCTCTACTTCTTGCCGTGTTAAAAATTTAGTAAATAGTTCAAAAGTGTAGTGTTAAAATTGCAGCGGGAGCCACTTGGGCACCCACGGTAATTAAAGGTAATTCTATGGCCAGCTATGATGTCTTCAACTGCTAATTGTATATAAACCGTTGTTCCTTGACTTTTGTTGCACCACACAGTGTTGAACTCTGCGGTCATTAGTGGAGAGTTTATTGTCCTGAAACTCTTCCATCAGTGATACTTCTTTCTCTTGCCTTACTTTCTTCCCAGTTCGTTTAACTCTCCCACTACTCTCCCCCCACTACTCTCCCCCCACTACTCTCCTCCCACTACACTCCCCCCACTACTCTCCCTCACTACACTCCCCCCACTACTCTCCCCCACTACTCTCCCCCCACTACTCTCCCCCCACTACTCTCCCCCACTACTCTCCCCCCACTACTCTCCCCCCACTACTCTCCCCCCACTACTCTCCCCCCACTACTCTCCCCCCACTACTCTCCCCCCACTACTCTCCCCCCACTACTCTCCCCCACTACACTCTCCACTACACTCCCCCACTACACTGATCTCCACTACACACCATCTGTTTGCCATAGCTATTTTTTTCTCTAGAGCTTCCATCCTCTTGTCCAACTTTTTGACGTCTTCCAAGATCTATCTACCGACCTCAGCACGCACAACGCTGCCCTGTATCTCATCGCCTCTAAGGTATTCCTTTTCCAACTACCACGAGGCTAGTTTTAATCGTCGCCGCGCCTGTCTCCCAAACGATGGTCACTGAGCCAGTCGTTGTCTCTCCACTGTTTCTTCCTTGTTCCTGCTGCACTATCTTGCCTTTCTTCAGAGCTTCGCTAACCCTTCTTGTGGGTGGCGGTTTGGAATGTCTCACATGACAACCTCCCTCGGGACCCTGTCTCCTAGCCTAAGCCAGCCTGGTGTCCAGGAAGCCTCATTTTACGCCGTTTAGCTGGGTCTAGCCCTCCCTGGAAACACAAACCGAAACTGTCTCTATTTTCCGCTTGTTACAATTTGTAATAAAGTTGTTACATCTTGGCTTAACGTGTTTATGACGTATTAGAACGTTGTTACAACTTGCTATATTGGTTGTTATAACTGGTTAGGAAGTGTCAAAACTTGTTCGAACGTTGTACCAACGTCGGAGTTTCGGTGTGTGTTTGGCGGGCTGGCTTTGTTTCTCCAACTCCGACGTTTCCTCTCACCCAGGCTATTCTTCAGCTATACCCACTTCAAAGCTCCTCACCCCCCCCCCCCCAATGGATACCTTGTCCTATATTTAGTTCGTTCGTTCGTTCACATGGAGGCTTCATGGGACACAGAGAGGAAGCAGCATTATTGATGCCTCGACAATAATCTGGCTTTGTTTTTCACCGCCTACAATGTTCCTCTTAGCCCACACAACACTTCAATTGTTGAGAGGAAGATATTTAGGTTCCAAGAACGTCGGGTACTTAAAAAACGATAACTTTAGTGTAGATTATTGCCACTTTAGGAGTAACCAAAACAGTATTCTTAAATCCGTCAGTCGTTAGATGTTTCACTTCCACTAATCTAGTTCCACTAGGTTAGGAAGATCTGGACGATCTTCCAGAGAGCCTCTTCTGTCCCAACTGTTATATAGGGGCTGTGAGCATCCTCCTTAAATAATGGATCATATTCACCAAATTCCTTGGTCAGTTGAACGGTCTAGTCCAGCTGCTGATGAAAAGTAAGTTGACATGTCTAGGGAAATAACAGCTTCTTCCTTCCATTAATCTGTCCACCTTCCTGTGTGAGGTTCTGTTGCATCTGTCTGGTGAGGTTTTGTTTTTGAGACAGGCGGCTAATTCAAAATATTGGCTTTTGGCTCTTGGATCAGGTATCCATAGGATATTTGATCAATCAGGCTATGATTTATATGTAAGGTTGCGAGCAGCCGCGTCCAACTTCCTGGTTGACCAGTCCAGCAACGAGGAGGCCTGGTCGACGACCGGGCCGCGGGGACGCTAAGCCCCGAAAACACCTCTAGGTAACCTCAAGGTAACCTGTCTGGCGTCGATTAATACAATTGTTTGGTCGTTGCTCGTCCCAATTACTCTCGCTTTCATGTCTTACAAGTGTGTTCATATTTTGCTTTTCCCTGGTCATTATAACTGCCTGAAATGACCTGGAGTCGTGTTGTATGGTGACCCAACACGGGTCACCAGGCATGATGCCGAATGTTGCTATCTGATGGTATTAACCACACTATGGGCGGCATGCTACCATCGGTGTCCTCGACGATCCTCTTCATGAACTTCTGGAGTTGTGTCGCAGCGACATCAGAAAGCCATTATTCCTCTAATAGCAGTATTCAATGGCGTAGTCATCGATGTTAGCATATTGCTTTAAGCAGCCGTTACTCTTGACCAATCAACAGGCAGCAATGGTGCATATCTCACATATATATTAGCATTAGACATCATCTCCAGAGCATCACCAGCGATACTACAAGGAGTTCCTCTGACCCGCATTGATTGATGAAGATTAAGCCACCCAAGAGGTGGCACGGGCATGAATAACCCGTAAGACCCGCATTGGTCCAACTTGTCTTCTTGTTCCGATTATGGGACCCGAACGACATGAGCGGAGTACAGTCTGGTGAAGTACCAAGTGATTGGAAAACTGGCACTGCATTATCAATAGGCTAAAAGTTTGGACCCAGCAGCTGAAGCCCAATTTCTTTATTTAATGCTAGGCATAAATAGACATACAGTACAGTACACCAATATACATATTCAGTATACCTATGAAAATATGCTAACGTATACACACGTACACAAACACACACACGCACGCACGCACGCACGCACGCACGCACGCACGCACGCACGCACGCACGCACGCACACACACACACACACACACACACACACACACACAATGAGGAGGAGGCAAACCAAGCAACTTTGGAGGAATTTGACCTCACCAGTGATGGGGTCTAAAGGTGTCTGTTGGAACTGGATGTGACAAAGGCTGTTGGGCCTGACAGAATCTCACCATGGATACTAAAGGAAGGCGCAGAAGCACTAAGTGTGCCACTTTCTGTGGTGTATAACAGGTCACTGGAAACAGCAGACCTACCAGAAAGTTGGAAGACAGCTAACGTAGTCCCAATATACAAGAAGGGTGATAGGCAAGAGGCACTAAACTATAGCCCAGTTTCCTTAACTTGTATACCATGCAAGGTGATGGAGAAGATCGTGAGAAAAAGGCTCGTAGAGCATCTGGAGGGAAATAACTTTGTAACGCACCACCAACATGGGTTCAGAGATGGTAAATCGTGCCTCGCAGGTTTACTAGAATTCTATGACCAGGCAACAAAAATTAGGCAGGAAAGAGAAGGGTGGGCCGACTGCATTTTCCTGGACTGCCAGAAAACCTTTGACACAGTACCCCATAAAAGGCTGTTAAAAAAGTTGGAGCAACAGGCAGGAGTAAAAGGGAAGGTGCTCCAGTGGATAAGGGAGTACTTAGACAACAGGAAACAGCGAGTAACGGTGAGGGGGGAGACATCAGAGTGGCGAGATGTCACCAGCGGAGTCCCACAGGGCTCAGTACTTGGACCCATCCTGTTTCACCTCTATGTAAACGATCTTCTGGAGGGTATAGACTCATTCCTCTCAATCTTTGCTGATGATGCAAAAATTCTGAGAAAAATCAAGACGGATGAAGATAGACAGAGACTACAGGATGACCTTGACAAACTGGAAGAATGGTCTAGAAAATGGCTGCTAAAGTTCAACTCAGGAAAGTGTAAAGTAATGAAATTAAGCGAAGGGAGCAGGAGGCTGAACACAAGGTACCACCTGGAAGGTGAAATCCTACAAGAGTCAAATAGAGAGAAGGATCTGGGGGTTGATATCACACCGAACTTGTCCCCAGAGGCCCACATCAAAAGGATATATCAGCGACATATGCTAGACTGGCCAACAAAAGAACTGCCTTTAGAAACTTGTGTAAGGAATCGTTCAAGACCCTGTATACCACTTACGTCAGACCAATCTTGGAATATGCAGTGCCAGCCTGGAGTCCATACCTAGTTAAACACAAGACAAAGTTAGAGAAGATTCAGCGGAATGCCACCAGGCTCGTCCCGGAACTGAGAGGTATGAGTTACGAGGAAAGGCTAAAGGAGCTGAACCTCACGACCCTGGAAAACAGAAGAGTAAGGGGTGACATGATAACCACCTACAAAATTCTCAGGGGAATTGACAGGGTGGACAAAGACAAACTCTTCAGCACGGGTGGGACACGAACAAGGGGACACAGGTGGAAACTTAGTACCCAAATGAGCCACAGAGACGTTAGAAAGATTTTTTTCAGTGTCAGGGTAGTTAATAAATGGAATGCTTTAGGCAGTGATGTGGTGGAGGCTGACTCCATACACAGTTTCAAATGTAGATATGATAGAGCCCAGTAGGCTCAGGAATCTGTACACCAGTTGATTGACAGTTGAGAGACGGGACCAAAGAGCCAAAGCTCAACCCCCGCAAGCACAATTAGGTGAGTACACACACACACACACACACGAGAAACGATGGGCAGTTTCTTTCACCCTAATGCACCTGTTACCTAGCAGTAAATAGGTACCTGGGAGTTAATCAGCTGTCACGGGCTGCTTCCTAGGGTGTGTATGTGTGGGTGTGGTGTGGGAAAAAAGAAAATAGTAGTAGTAGTAGAAGTAGAAACAGTTGATTGACAGTTGAGAGGCGGGCCGAAAGAGGCTCATCCCCCGCAAGCACAACTAGGTGAATACAACTAGGTGAATACAACTAGGTGAACACAACTAGGTGAATACAATTAGGTGAATACAACTAGGTGAACACAACTAGGTGAATACAACTAGGTGAATACAACTAGGTGAACACAACTAGGTGAATACAACTAGGCGAATACAACTAGGTGAATACAACTAGGTGAACACAACTAGGTGAATACAACTAGGTGAATACAACTAGGTGAATACAACTAGGTGAACACAACTAGGTGAATACAACTAGGTGAACACAACTAGGTGAATACAACTAGGTGAATACAACTAGGTGAATACAACTAGGTGAACACAACTAGGTGAATACAACTAGGTGAATACAACTAGGTGAATACAACTAGGTGAGCACAACTAGGTGAATACAACTAGGTGAATACAACTAGGTGAATACACACACACACACAGAGAAAAGTTTCACCACTCCCACCAGCCAGACAACACCCCTTAAAGAGGTTTAAGCACCAAGATAAACTCACAATACAGGTTCTAATACCCTGCAGAGGGGTGTGGGGGCGGCTCCTGACCCCTGCCCGGGGACAGAGGAGCATCAGATGCGCCCGCCGTTGGCTAACTCCTCCGCCACACGAGATGTAGTTCACAGAGATGCTCTTCTTTACTATATTGTCTGATGGAGGATGAGTTATGGACGCTGGCGGCGTGTGTGTGTGTGTGTGTGTGTGTGTGTGTGTGTGTGTGTGTGTGTGTGTGTGTGTGTGTGTGTGTGTGTGTGTGTGTGTGGGTGTGCGTGTGTGTGTGTGTGTGTGTGTGTGTTTACTAGTTGTGTTTTTACGGGGGTTGAGCTTTGCTCTTTCGGCCCGCCTCTCAACTGTTAATCAACTGTTTACTAACTACTTTTTTTTTTCTCTCCCACACTACACACACACACCCCAGGAAGCAGCCCGTGACAGCTGACTAACTCCCAGGTACCTATTTACTGCTAGGTAACAGGGGCACTTAGGGTGAAAGAAACTTTGCCCATTTGTTTCTGCCTCGTGCGGGAATCGAACCCGCGCCACAGAATTACGAGTCCTGCGCGCTATCCACCAGGCTACGAGGCCCCTGTGTGTGTGTGCGTGCGTGTGTGGGTGCACTCACTCACCTAGATGTACTTGCAGAATCTAGCAATAGCTCCTGGGACCCAGCCTCCAATTTTGCTTTTGTTTAGTTCAATGTAAAGACTCAGTTGCTATTTATCGCATCTTTTCTTTACAATTAAAGTTGTGCACTGAATTGGCTTCAACCACTTCGTGGTCTAACTCATTCCACTTATTACCAACTCTAAACACTTTTTCAGGGAACGTTGAGGTTCATTTGTGTTTCCCTCTATGCTATCATGCTTTGATATTCCTTAATTTGAAAATGGATTCTTCTTAGAATCTTATATGTCGTAATCATGTCCCATTTATTCGTGTTCTCCTTCAATGTGATGAGATCCATTTTCTTTATTTTATCCTTGAGACTTAATCCCTCCTTGGATATATGTGGACCTTTTCTAGTTGTCTTTCGAACTGTTCAGTTTCCCAGAGTTACATTCTGGGACTGCATTCTCTATGATGGGTCTGACGTTGGTTGTATATTATATCAAGAATATTACTTTGGCCAGGTTTTTCCAGGCTGCCTGTAAGTTGTGAGTGGATTTAGTGTCACATCTACTCCCACTTTTTTTTCTTTCTCATATCTTTGCATTTTTTTGAGTTAAAGTCTAGTAGCCATTTCTCAACCACATTTGATGTTTGTTAAAATTCCTCTGTAGAATAACGCAGTAATCATCAGTTCCAATTATTTTTCATTAGTTTTTCTTCATCTGTAAACATAGATATACAGATATATATAAATATATAGATATAAACATAGATATACAGATATATATAAATATATAGATGTAAACATAGATATACAGGAGCTTATTTTCATATATCAATGTTGATGTTACAAAGGCTGCAAGAACGTCCAAGCCTCAGAGTTGCTAGCGATCAATGTTAATATGTACTAAAAACCGGTTGGGCTCTAGTACCATCCCTTCAAGTAGTCCATTTGTTACCTCTGCCCATTCTAATATGTTCTCTCTCAATGTAACACTTTGTTTTCATTCCTGAAGGTACCCCTCTACCTCCTAATCATACCCCCCCCCCTGTCCGCCCACCACCTTTCAACCCAACGACTGATGTGAATTAGTCGTTAAGACGTAAGTCTCGTCCGTACCACACACTCAGACCTCGACAAAGCACTCAGGAGAGTGTGTGAAAGTCTTGCTGAAGATGTTGACTTAAAATTAACATAAGTGTGGATTTTTATCCAACGATATTACTACTACTACTACTACTACTACTACTACTACTACTAGCACTACTACCACTACTACCACTACTACTACTACTACTACTAATAATAATAATAATAATAATAATCTTGGGAAGGAAGATACGAAACAGTATCGAAGGCGGTTGGGCAAATCTTGTTACCAAGAGATATTGATTCTTTAACATTTAAAAAATCGTATAATTGATTGATGAATAACTTTATTATTATTTGTAGTAGAAAAGACTAATAAATTAATAATAAAAAGACAATTTCAATTTGTAAAATTCAAAGCAAACTTTAATTAAAATGAAAAAAAGTTATATTATTGCAATTAAAGTGTACTTGTCTATTAATATTAAAATTAGTGTTAATAAGTGTTGAATATCTAAATATATGTAAAAATATCTGCATCAGTAACAAGAAAACAGCCAACGACAGGCTCTGGACAACAACATGTGCGACAAACATATAAACACACGTATAAAGCACAAACACATTAATGTTTAAGATCAACAAAACACTTACGAGGGGAGCAATACGTCCAGCTTAAAGACTTAACACGTAAACACTACAAAAAACATGACGTCACAGTGTACACATCTGGACGTGTGTGTGTGTGTTTGTGTGTGTGTGTACTCACCTAGTTGTGTCTGCAGGATCGAGCATTGACTCTTGGATCCCGCCTATTGACTCTTGGATCCCGCCTGTGTGTGTGTGTGTGTGTGTGTGTGTGTGTGTGTGTGTGTGTGTGTACTCACCTATTTGTGCTTGCAGGATCGAGCATTGGCTCTTGGATCCCGCCTTTCCAGCCATCGGTTGTTTACAGCAATGACTCCTGTCCCATTTCCCTATCATACCTAATTTTAAAATTATGAATAGAGTTTGCTTCCACAACCTGTTCCCCACGTGCATATGTGTGTGTGTGTGTGTGTGTGTGTGTGTGTGTGTGTGTGTGTGTGTGTGTGTGTGTGTGTGTGTGTGTGTGTGTGTTCAAGAACAAGTGGTGAGTGGAGAGAACAGCAGCTAGGACACAAACCCATATTGGCTAGCTGGAATATAATGATTTCATTATTTCCTTCCAGAGATGGGGAAGAGATATGCCTCTTCAGAGTGAACACACCGTCATGGAACAGGACGTTCATCACTCACAGTAGCAAGAACACCTGTTGGGTTGTTCATCCTGTCACTTGTTCCCAGACGCAGCAGCTGTTTCCAGTGAACACAACGCCAAACAAGAGGAATTATAACACTTATCAACCACCCCCCTTCTAATCTTACGTTATCTTAGGGTGTAAAATGGGGGGATCTTTTGAGAATAATATCTAAATATGACAAATATCTAAATATGACAAATTTCTATAAATGACAAATAGTGTTTTCCTAACTCAAGCAATGTGGGGTTTATTTTACTATTCAAATTATTAATGTCTCTTAGATGGGCACAGTTTCACAGACAGTGGTATAGATGGGGTCATCTCCAGCGTCAGAGATGCTGCCCATTCGCTGCTCAGCTGTCATATCCATCCCGGATCTCCATGGGTACTGAAGCCAAGACGACCTGCTCCTGTTACAGAAGATTAGACTATGATGTCTAGCTGAATGCACAGGACACGGATGTCATTACGCACACTGGACGCAGTTGATGTAGTGAGCGTAGATTCTCTCTTTGGTTCATACTGACTGTAATTGCCTTGTAACAGCTTACAGGTTAACTACCTCGTTTGGTATGTCTTTATAATGGTGTTGCCTGGACCGTTCGTCTCTCACAGACTCCAACATGGCGGGGAATTCACAGGGTCGTGATCATCTCGTTTCTTGCAGGTCAGCGTTCAATCCCCGACTGTCCAAGTGGTTGGGCACCATTCCTGCCACCCGTCCCATCGGGTAGATACTTATCCTGACCCCCTTCCCAGTGCTATATAGTCGTAATGGCTTGGGCACTTTCTCTGAATATACTCTTGATCTTTAGACATGCAATTGCAGTTTACCTCAGCAACCTGCAGGCTGAGGTAAGTTTACAGGTAAACTTACAAGAAGACGCAACCTCCTCATTTGTGCCTACCCACGGGAGGAAGATCTCTCTACCTTTATTTTCTCTCTCACTCCCTCCTTACATTTCCCTCACTTTCTTTTTATACTCTCTCTCTCTCTCTCTCTCTCTCTCTCTCTCTCTCTCTCTCTCTCTCTCTCTCTCTCTCTCTCTCTCTCTCTCTCTCTCTCTCTCTCTCTCTCCATCCTTCCCTCTATCTCCCCCCCCCCCGCACTCTCCCTCACATCCCTCCCTTTCCTCCGCCCATTCCTACCTCACGCCACCCCTCGCCCCTCCCCCTGAGAGAGCGGAATGTCCTGATGAATCACAGCAGCTGGTCTTGTTTATCTGTGAACAGCTGTGACTCACGGAGCCCCGCCACAGTACACGTCTGGGGCCCAGCCCGGGCGAAATCGTCATTTTTCTCAAAACTCAAAATCAAAACCAGCCATAGAATCGTTTTGAAAATGGTACCATTGTGTTTACCACAGCAATTTACATTTCTTTCTGTAAAGGCTTTCTTTGCTAATTTTCAATATCAAGGCCCAAACACCCATATTTACCGAGATACAGCCATCTCAAATATCAGATATATCATCGTGTTTTCTCAACAAATTATTAGGGAAAATGAGTTGAAAAACATGTAATAATAATTATAAACAGCTAATTAAAAAATGGGTAATGAAAAAAAAGTAATTTCTATATTATTCCTTTGCTTAGAGATTATTTTGAATGGTAAATTTATGGCCATTTGTATGGTACTTATAATGGCATATGTATTGCACTTATAATGGCAAATGTATGGTACTTATAATAGCATATGTATGGTAATTATATGGTGTATGTATGGTACATATAATAGCATATGTATGGTACTAATAAAGATATAAGTTCGGTACTTTTAAACATATACGTATGGTACTTATATGGGTATATGTATGGTACTTATATGGGTATATATATGGTACTTAAATTGACATATGTATGGCACTTATGTAAGGTACATTTAAAGATATGTATGGTACTTATAAAGACATATGTCTGATATTTATAACGGCATATCTATGGTACTTATAAAGGCATATGTATGATACTTATAAATGCATATGTATGGTACTTAAAACGGCACATGGATTATACTTATATGGGCATATATATGGCATTTACACGAGCATATGTATGGTACTTATAAGGCCATGTAAAAGGTACATATATTGGCATGTGTATGGTACTTATATGGGTGTATGGTACTTATGGGCATGTATGGTACTTATATGGTCCTCCTAATGTTTCCCAACGTCAAGAAAACGGTAAATTGTAAGTGTCCTATCCTAACCTACCAGAGGACCAAACTCAGAAAACGGGACAGTACGTCACTTTGTCGAGGAGCTTACATTTTCTGCCACACAGCCGTTTGCCAGGAAAGAATCGCAGCCCGGGCGAAATCGTCATTTTTCTCAAAACTCAAAATCAAAACCAGCCATAGAATCGTTTTGAAAATGGTACCATTGTGTTTACCACAGCAATTTACATTTCTTTCTGTAAAGGCTTTCTTTGCTAATTTTCAATATCAAGGCCCAAACACCCATATTTACCGAGATACAGCCATCTCAAATATCAGATATATCATCGTGTTTTCTCAACAAATTATTAGGGAAAATGAGTTGAAAAACATGTAATAATAATTATAAACAGCTAATTAAAAAATGGGTAATGAAAATAAAGTAATTTCTATATTATTCCTTTGCTTAGAGATTATTTTGAATGGTAAATTTATGGCCATTTGTATGGTACTTATAATGGCATATGTATTGCACTTATAATGGCAAATGTATGGTACTTATAATAGCATATGTATGGTAATTATATGGTGTATGTATGGTACATATAATAGCATATGTATGGTACTAATAAAGATATAAGTTCGGTACTTTTAAACATATACGTATGGTACTTATATGGGTATATGTATGGTACTTATATGGGTATATATATGGTACTTAAATTGACATATGTATGGCACTTATGTAAGGTACATTTAAAGATATGTATGGTACTTATAAAGACATATGTCTGATATTTATAACGGCATATCTATGGTACTTATAAAGGCATATGTATGATACTTATAAATGCATATGTATGGTACTTAAAACGGCACATGGATTATACTTATATGGGCATATATATGGCATTTACACGAGCATATGTATGGTACTTATAAGGCCATGTAAAAGGTACATATATTGGCATGTGTATGGTACTTATATGGGCATGTGTATGGTACTTATATGGGCATACTATGGTACTTATATGGTCCTCCTAATGTTTCAACGTCAAGAAAACGGTAAATTGTAAGTGTCCTATCCTAACCTACCAGAGGACCAAACTCAGAAAACGGGACAGTACGTCACTTTGTCGAGGAGCTTACATTTTCTGCCACACAGCCGTTTGCCAGGAAAGAATCGCAGCCCGGGCGAAATCGTCATTTTTCTCAAAACTCAAAATCAAAACCAGCCATAGAATCGTTTTGAAAATGGTACCATTGTGTTTACCACAGCAATTTACATTTCTTTCTGTAAAGGCTTTCTTTGCTAATTTTCAATATCAAGGCCCAAACACCCATATTTACCGAGATACAGCCATCTCAAATATCAGATATATCATCGTGTTTTCTCAACAAATTATTAGGGAAAATGAGTTGAAAAACATGTAATAATAATTATAAACAGCTAATTAAAAAATGGGTAATGAAAATAAAGTCATTTCTATATTATTCCTTTGCTTAGAGATTATTTTGAATGGTAAATTTATGGCCATTTGTATGGTACTTATAATGGCATATGTATTGCACTTATAATGGCAAATGTATGGTACTTATAATAGCATATGTATGGTAATTATATGGTGTATGTATGGTACATATAATAGCATATGTATGGTACTAATAAAGATATAAGTTCGGTACTTTTAAACATATACGTATGGTACTTATATGGGTATATGTATGGTACTTATATGGGTATATGTATGGTACTTAAATTGACATATGTATGGCACTTATGTAAGGTACATTTAAAGATATGTATGGTACTTATAAAGACATATGTCTGATATTTATAACGGCATATCTATGGTACTTATAAAGGCATATGTATGATACTTATAAATGCATATGTATGGTATGGTACTTAAAACGGCACATGGATTATACTTATATGGGCATATATATGGCATTTACACGAGCATATGTATGGTACTTATAAGGCCATGTAAAAGGTACATATATTGGCATGTGTATGGTACTTATATGGGTGTATGGTACTTATGGGCATACGTATGGTACTTATATGGTCCTCCTAATGTTTCCCAACGTCAAGAAAACGGTAAATTGTAAGTGTCCTATCCTAACCTACCAGAGGACCAAACTCAGAAAACGGGACAGTACGTCACTTTGTCGAGGAGCTTACATTTTCTGCCACACAGCCGTTTGCCAGGAAAGAATCGCAGCCCGGGCGAAATCGTCATTTTTCTCAAAACTCAAAATCAAAACCAGCCATAGAATCGTTTTGAAAATGGTACCATTGTGTTTACCACAGCAATTTACATTTCTTTCTGTAAAGGCTTTCTTTGCTAATTTTCAATATCAAGGCCCAAACACCCATATTTACCGAGATACAGCCATCTCAAATATCAGATATATCATCGTGTTTTCTCAACAAATTATTAGGGAAAATGAGTTGAAAAACATGTAATAATAATTATAAACAGCTAATAAAAAATGGGTAATGAAAATAAAGTCATTTCTATATTATTCCTTTGCTTAGAGATTATTTTGAATGGTAAATTTATGGCCATTTGTATGGTACTTATAATGGCATATGTATTGCACTTATAATGGCAAATGTATGGTACTTATAATAGCATATGTATGGTAATTATATGGTGTATGTATGGTACATATAATAGCATATGTATGGTACTAATAAAGATATAAGTTCGGTACTTTTAAACATATACGTATGGTACTTATATGGGTATATGTATGGTACTTATATGGGTATATGTATGGTACTTAAATTGACATATGTATGGCACTTATGTAAGGTACATTTAAAGATATGTATGGTACTTATAAAGACATATGTCTGATATTTATAACGGCATATCTATGGTACTTATAAAGGCATATGTATGATACTTATAAATGCATATGTATGGTACTTAAAACGGCACATGGATTATACTTATATGGGCATATATATGGCATTTACACGAGCATATGTATGGTACTTATAAGGCCATGTAAAAGGTACATATATTGGCATGTGTATGGTACTTATATGGGTGTATGGTACTTATGGGCATGTATGGTACTTATATGGTCCTCCTAATGTTTCCCAACGTCAAGAAAACGGTAAATTGTAAGTGTCCTATCCTAACCTACCAGAGGACCAAACTCAGAAAACGGGACAGTACGTCACTTTGTCGAGGAGCTTACATTTTCTGCCACACAGCCGTTTGCCAGGAAAGAATCGCAGCCCGGGCGAAATCGTCATTTTTCTCAAAACTCAAAATCAAAACCAGCCATAGAATCGTTTTGAAAATGGTACCATTGTGTTTACCACAGCAATTTACATTTCTTTCTGTAAAGGCTTTCTTTGCTAATTTTCAATATCAAGGCCCAAACACCCATATTTACCGAGATACAGCCATCTCAAATATCAGATATATCATCGTGTTTTCTCAACAAATTATTAGGGAAAATGAGTTGAAAAACATGTAATAATAATTATAAACAGCTAATTAAAAAATGGGTAATGAAAATAAAGTCATTTCTATATTATTCCTTTGCTTAGAGATTATTTTGAATGGTAAATTTATGGCCATTTGTATGGTACTTATAATGGCATATGTATTGCACTTATAATGGCAAATGTATGGTACTTATAATAGCATATGTATGGTAATTATATGGTGTATGTATGGTACATATAATAGCATATGTATGGTACTAATAAAGATATAAGTTCGGTACTTTTAAACATATACGTATGGTACTTATATGGGTATATGTATGGTACTTATATGGGTATATATATGGTACTTAAATTGACATATGTATGGCACTTATGTAAGGTACATTTAAAGATATGTATGTACTTATAAAGACATATGTCTGATATTTATAACGGCATATCTATGGTACTTATAAAGGCATATGTATGATACTTATAAATGCATATGTATGGTACTTAAAACGGCACATGGATTATACTTATATGGGCATATATATGGCATTTACACGAGCATATGTATGGTACTTATAAGGCCATGTAAAAGGTACATATATTGGCATGTGTATGGTACTTATATGGGTGTATGGTACTTATGGGCATGTATGGTACTTATATGGTCCTCCTAATGTTTCCCAACGTCAAGAAAACGGTAAATTGTAAGTGTCCTATCCTAACCTACCAGAGGACCAAACTCAGAAAACGGGACAGTACGTCACTTTGTCGAGGAGCTTACATTTTCTGCCACACAGCCGTTTGCCAGGAAAGAATCGCAGCCCGGGCGAAATCGTCATTTTTCTCAAAACTCAAAATCAAAACCAGCCATAGAATCGTTTTGAAAATGGTACCATTGTGTTTACCACAGCAATTTACATTTCTTTCTGTAAAGGCTTTCTTTGCTAATTTTCAATATCAAGGCCCAAACACCCATATTTACCGAGATACAGCCATCTCAAATATCAGATATATCATCGTGTTTTCTCAACAAATTATTAGGGAAAATGAGTTGAAAAACATGTAATAATAATTATAAACAGCTAATTAAAAAATGGGTAATGAAAATAAAGTCATTTCTATATTATTCCTTTGCTTAGAGATTATTTTGAATGGTAAATTTATGGCCATTTGTATGGTACTTATAATGGCATATGTATTGCACTTATAATGGCAAATGTATGGTACTTATAATAGCATATGTATGGTAATTATATGGTGTATGTATGGTACATATAATAGCATATGTATGGTACTAATAAAGATATAAGTTCGGTACTTTTAAACATATACGTATGGTACTTATATGGGTATATGTATGGTACTTATATGGGTATATGTATGGTACTTAAATTGACATATGTATGGCACTTATGTAAGGTACATTTAAAGATATGTATGGTACTTATAAAGACATATGTCTGATATTTATAACGGCATATCTATGGTACTTATAAAGGCATATGTATGATACTTATAAATGCATATGTATGGTACTTAAAACGGCACATGGATTATACTTATATGGGCATATATATGGCATTTACACGAGCATATGTATGGTACTTATAAGGCCATGTAAAAGGTACATATATTGGCATGTGTATGGTACTTATATGGGCATGTGTATGGTACTTATATGGGCATTATGGTACTTATATGGTCCTCCTAATGTTTCCCAACGTCAAGAAAACGGTAAATTGTAAGTGTCCTATCCTAACCTACCAGAGGACCAAACTCAGAAAACGGGACAGTACGTCACTTTGTCGAGGAGCTTACATTTTCTGCCACACAGCCGTTTGCCAGGAAAGAATCGCAGCCCGGGCGAAATCGTCATTTTTCTCAAAACTCAAAATCAAAACCAGCCATAGAATCGTTTTGAAAATGGTACCATTGTGTTTACCACAGCAATTTACATTTCTTTCTGTAAAGGCTTTCTTTGCTAATTTTCAATATCAAGGCCCAAACACCCATATTTACCGAGATACAGCCATCTCAAATATCAGATATATCATCGTGTTTTCTCAACAAATTATTAGGGAAAATGAGTTGAAAAACATGTAATAATAATTATAAACAGCTAATTAAAAAATGGGTAATGAAAATAAAGTCATTTCTATATTATTCCTTTGCTTAGAGATTATTTTGAATGGTAAATTTATGGCCATTTGTATGGTACTTATAATGGCATATGTATTGCACTTATAATGGCAAATGTATGGTACTTATAATAGCATATGTATGGTAATTATATGGTGTATGTATGGTACATATAATAGCATATGTATGGTACTAATAAAGATATAAGTTCGGTACTTTTAAACATATACGTATGGTACTTATATGGGTATATGTATGGTACTTATATGGGTATATATATGGTACTTAAATTGACATATGTATGGCACTTATGTAAGGTACATTTAAAGATATGTATGGTACTTATAAAGACATATGTCTGATATTTATAACGGCATATCTATGGTACTTATAAAGGCATATGTATGATACTTATAAATGCATATGTATGGTACTTAAAACGGCACATGGATTATACTTATATGGGCATATATATGGCATTTACACGAGCATATGTATGGTACTTATAAGGCCATGTAAAAGGTACATATATTGGCATGTGTATGGTACTTATATGGGTGTATGGTACTTATGGGCATGTATGGTACTTATATGGTCCTCCTAATGTTTCCCAACGTCAAGAAAACGGTAAATTGTAAGTGTCCTATCCTAACCTACCAGAGGACCAAACTCAGAAAACGGGACAGTACGTCACTTTGTCGAGGAGCTTACATTTTCTGCCACACAGCCGTTTGCCAGGAAAGAATCGCAGCCCGGGCGAAATCGTCATTTTTCTCAAAACTCAAAATCAAAACCAGCCATAGAATCGTTTTGAAAATGGTACCATTGTGTTTACCACAGCAATTTACATTTCTTTCTGTAAAGGCTTTCTTTGCTAATTTTCAATATCAAGGCCCAAACACCCATATTTACCGAGATACAGCCATCTCAAATATCAGATATATCATCGTGTTTTCTCAACAAATTATTAGGGAAAATGAGTTGAAAAACATGTAATAATAATTATAAACAGCTAATTAAAAAATGGGTAATGAAAATAAAGTCATTTCTATATTATTCCTTTGCTTAGAGATTATTTTGAATGGTAAATTTATGGCCATTTGTATGGTACTTATAATGGCATATGTATTGCACTTATAATGGCAAATGTATGGTACTTATAATAGCATATGTATGGTAATTATATGGTGTATGTATGGTACATATAATAGCATATGTATGGTACTAATAAAGATATAAGTTCGGTACTTTTAAACATATACGTATGGTACTTATATGGGTATATGTATGGTACTTATATGGGTATATGTATGGTACTTAAATTGACATATGTATGGCACTTATGTAAGGTACATTTAAAGATATGTATGGTACTTATAAAGACATATGTCTGATATTTATAACGGCATATCTATGGTACTTATAAAGGCATATGTATGATACTTATAAATGCATATGTATGGTACTTAAAACGGCACATGGATTATACTTATATGGGCATATATATGGCATTTACACGAGCATATGTATGGTACTTATAAGGCCATGTAAAAGGTACATATATTGGCATGTGTATGGTACTTATATGGGTGTATGGTACTTATGGGCATGTATGGTACTTATATGGTCCTCCTAATGTTTCCCAACGTCAAGAAAACGGTAAATTGTAAGTGTCCTATCCTAACCTACCAGAGGACCAAACTCAGAAAACGGGACAGTACGTCACTTTGTCGAGGAGCTTACATTTTCTGCCACACAGCCGTTTGCCAGGAAAGAATCGCAGCCCGGGCGAAATCGTCATTTTTCTCAAAACTCAAAATCAAAACCAGCCATAGAATCGTTTTGAAAATGGTACCATTGTGTTTACCACAGCAATTTACATTTCTTTCTGTAAAGGCTTTCTTTGCTAATTTTCAATATCAAGGCCCAAACACCCATATTTACCGAGATACAGCCATCTCAAATATCAGATATATCATCGTGTTTTCTCAACAAATTATTAGGGAAAATGAGTTGAAAAACATGTAATAATAATTATAAACAGCTAATTAAAAAATGGGTAATGAAAATAAAGTCATTTCTATATTATTCCTTTGCTTAGAGATTATTTTGAATGGTAAATTTATGGCCATTTGTATGGTACTTATAATGGCATATGTATTGCACTTATAATGGCAAATGTATGGTACTTATAATAGCATATGTATGGTAATTATATGGTGTATGTATGGTACATATAATAGCATATGTATGGTACTAATAAAGATATAAGTTCGGTACTTTTAAACATATACGTATGGTACTTATATGGGTATATGGGTATGGTACTTATATGGGTATATGTATGGTACTTAAATTGACATATGTATGGCACTTATGTAAGGTACATTTAAAGATATGTATGGTACTTATAAAGACATATGTCTGATATTTATAACGGCATATCTATGGTACTTATAAAGGCATATGTATGATACTTATAAATGCATATGTATGGTACTTAAAACGGCACATGGATTATACTTATATGGGCATATATATGGCATTTACACGAGCATATGTATGGTACTTATAAGGCCATGTAAAAGGTACATATATTGGCATGTGTATGGTACTTATATGGGCATGTGTATGGTACTTATATGGGCATACTATGGTACTTATATGGTCCTCCTAATGTTTCCCAACGTCAAGAAAACGGTAAATTGTAAGTGTCCTATCCTAACCTACCAGAGGACCAAACTCAGAAAACGGGACAGTACGTCACTTTGTCGAGGAGCTTACATTTTCTGCCACACAGCCGTTTGCCAGGAAAGAATCGCAGCCCGGGCGAAATCGTCATTTTTCTCAAAACTCAAAATCAAAACCAGCCATAGAATCGTTTTGAAAATGGTACCATTGTGTTTACCACAGCAATTTACATTTCTTTCTGTAAAGGCTTTCTTTGCTAATTTTCAATATCAAGGCCCAAACACCCATATTTACCGAGATACAGCCATCTCAAATATCAGATATATCATCGTGTTTTCTCAACAAATTATTAGGGAAAATGAGTTGAAAAACATGTAATAATAATTATAAACAGCTAATTAAAAAATGGGTAATGAAAATAAAGTCATTTCTATATTATTCCTTTGCTTAGAGATTATTTTGAATGGTAAATTTATGGCCATTTGTATGGTACTTATAATGGCATATGTATTGCACTTATAATGGCAAATGTATGGTACTTATAATAGCATATGTATGGTAATTATATGGTGTATGTATGGTACATATAATAGCATATGTATGGTACTAATAAAGATATAAGTTCGGTACTTTTAAACATATACGTATGGTACTTATATGGGTATATGTATGGTACTTATATGGGTATATATATGGTACTTAAATTGACATATGTATGGCACTTATGTAAGGTACATTTAAAGATATGTATGGTACTTATAAAGACATATGTCTGATATTTATAACGGCATATCTATGGTACTTATAAAGGCATATGTATGATACTTATAAATGCATATGTATGGTACTTAAAACGGCACATGGATTATACTTATATGGGCATATATATGGCATTTACACGAGCATATGTATGGTACTTATAAGGCCATGTAAAAGGTACATATATTGGCATGTGTATGGTACTTATATGGGCATGTGTATGGTACTTATATGGGCATACGTATGGTACTTATATGGTCCTCCTAATGTTTCCCAACGTCAAGAAAACGGTAAATTGTAAGTGTCCTATCCTAACCTACCAGAGGACCAAACTCAGAAAACGGGACAGTACGTCACTTTGTCGAGGAGCTTACATTTTCTGCCACACAGCCGTTTGCCAGGAAAGAATCGCAGCCCGGGCGAAATCGTCATTTTTCTCAAAACTCAAAATCAAAACCAGCCATAGAATCGTTTTGAAAATGGTACCATTGTGTTTACCACAGCAATTTACATTTCTTTCTGTAAAGGCTTTCTTTGCTAATTTTCAATATCAAGGCCCAAACACCCATATTTACCGAGATACAGCCATCTCAAATATCAGATATATCATCGTGTTTTCTCAACAAATTATTAGGGAAAATGAATTGAAAAACATGTAATAATAATTATAAACAGCTAATTAAAAATGGGTAATGAAAATAAAGTCATTTCTATATTATTCCTTTGCTTAGAGATTATTTTGAATGGTAAATTTATGGCCATTTGTATGGTACTTATAATGGCATATGTATTGCACTTATAATGGCAAATGTATGGTACTTATAATAGCATATGTATGGTAATTATATGGTGTATGTATGGTACATATAATAGCATATGTATGGTACTAATAAATATATAAGTTCGGTACTTTTAAACATATACGTATGGTACTTATATGGGTATATGTATGGTACTTATATGGGTATATGTATGGTACTTAAATTGACATATGTATGGCACTTATGTAAGGTACATTTAAAGATATGTATGGTACTTATAAAGACATATGTCTGATATTTATAACGGCATATCTATGGTACTTATAAAGGCATATGTATGATACTTATAAATGCATATGTATGGTACTTAAAACGGCACATGGATTATACTTATATGGGCATATATATGGCATTTACACGAGCATATGTATGGTACTTATAAGGCCATGTAAAAGGTACATATATTGGCATGTGTATGGTACTTATATGGGTGTATGGTACTTATGGGCATGTATGGTACTTATATGGTCCTCCTAATGTTTCCCAACGTCAAGAAAACGGTAAATTGTAAGTGTCCTATCCTAACCTACCAGAGGACCAAACTCAGAAAACGGGACAGTACGTCACTTTGTCGAGGAGCTTACATTTTCTGCCACACAGCCGTTTGCCAGGAAAGAATCGCAGCCCGGGCGAAATCGTCATTTTTCTCAAAACTCAAAATCAAAACCAGCCATAGAATCGTTTTGAAAATGGTACCATTGTGTTTACCACAGCAATTTACATTTCTTTCTGTAAAGGCTTTCTTTGCTAATTTTCAATATCAAGGCCCAAACACCCATATTTACCGAGATACAGCCATCTCAAATATCAGATATATCATCGTGTTTTCTCAACAAATTATTAGGGAAAATGAGTTGAAAAACATGTAATAATAATTATAAACAGCTAATAAAAAATGGGTAATGAAAATAAAGTCATTTCTATATTATTCCTTTGCTTAGAGATTATTTTGAATGGTAAATTTATGGCCATTTGTATGGTACTTATAATGGCATATGTATTGCACTTATAATGGCAAATGTATGGTACTTATAATAGCATATGTATGGTAATTATATGGTGTATGTATGGTACATATAATAGCATATGTATGGTACTAATAAAGATATAAGTTCGGTACTTTTAAACATATACGTATGGTACTTATATGGGTATATGTATGGTACTTATATGGGTATATATATGGTACTTAAATTGACATATGTATGGCACTTATGTAAGGTACATTTAAAGATATGTATGGTACTTATAAAGACATATGTCTGATATTTATAACGGCATATCTATGGTACTTATAAAGGCATATGTATGATACTTATAAATGCATATGTATGGTACTTAAAACGGCACATGGATTATACTTATATGGGCATATATATGGCATTTACACGAGCATATGTATGGTACTTATAAGGCCATGTAAAAGGTACATATATTGGCATGTGTATGGTACTTATATGGGCATGTGTATGGTACTTATATGGGCATACTATGGTACTTATATGGTCCTCCTAATGTTTCCCAACGTCAAGAAAACGGTAAATTGTAAGTGTCCTATCCTAACCTACCAGAGGACCAAACTCAGAAAACGGGACAGTACGTCACTTTGTCGAGGAGCTTACATTTTCTGCCACACAGCCGTTTGCCAGGAAAGAATCGCAGCCCGGGCGAAATCGTCATTTTTCTCAAAACTCAAAATCAAAACCAGCCATAGAATCGTTTTGAAAATGGTACCATTGTGTTTACCACAGCAATTTACATTTCTTTCTGTAAAGGCTTTCTTTGCTAATTTTCAATATCAAGGCCCAAACACCCATATTTACCGAGATACAGCCATCTCAAATATCAGATATATCATCGTGTTTTCTCAACAAATTATTAGGGAAAATGAGTTGAAAAACATGTAATAATAATTATAAACAGCTAATAAAAAATGGGTAATGAAAATAAAGTCATTTCTATATTATTCCTTTGCTTAGAGATTATTTTGAATGGTAAATTTATGGCCATTTGTATGGTACTTATAATGGCATATGTATTGCACTTATAATGGCAAATGTATGGTACTTATAATAGCATATGTATGGTAATTATATGGTGTATGTATGGTACATATAATAGCATATGTATGGTACTAATAAAGATATAAGTTCGGTACTTTTAAACATATACGTATGGTACTTATATGGGTATATGTATGGTACTTATATGGTATGTATGGTACTTAAATTGACATATGTATGGCACTTATGTAAGGTACATTTAAAGATATGTATGGTACTTATAAAGACATATGTCTGATATTTATAACGGCATATCTATGGTACTTATAAAGGCATATGTATGATACTTATAAATGCATATGTATGGTACTTAAAACGGCACATGGATTATACTTATATGGGCATATATATGGCATTTACACGAGCATATGTATGGTACTTATAAGGCCATGTAAAAGGTACATATATTGGCATGTGTATGGTACTTATATGGGCATGTGTATGGTACTTATATGGGCATACTATGGTACTTATATGGTCCTCCTAATGTTTCCCAACGTCAAGAAAACGGTAAATTGTAAGTGTCCTATCCTAACCTACCAGAGGACCAAACTCAGAAAACGGGACAGTACGTCACTTTGTCGAGGAGCTTACATTTTCTGCCACACAGCCGTTTGCCAGGAAAGAATCGCAGCCCGGGCGAAATCGTCATTTTTCTCAAAACTCAAAATCAAAACCAGCCATAGAATCGTTTTGAAAATGGTACCATTGTGTTTACCACAGCAATTTACATTTCTTTCTGTAAAGGCTTTCTTTGCTAATTTTCAATATCAAGGCCCAAACACCCATATTTACCGAGATACAGCCATCTCAAATATCAGATATATCATCGTGTTTTCTCAACAAATTATTAGGGAAAATGAGTTGAAAAACATGTAATAATAATTATAAACAGCTAATAAAAAATGGGTAATGAAAATAAAGTCATTTCTATATTATTCCTTTGCTTAGAGATTATTTTGAATGGTAAATTTATGGCCATTTGTATGGTACTTATAATGGCATATGTATTGCACTTATAATGGCAAATGTATGGTACTTATAATAGCATATGTATGGTAATTATATGGTGTATGTATGGTACATATAATAGCATATGTATGGTACTAATAAAGATATAAGTTCGGTACTTTTAAACATATACGTATGGTACTTATATGGGTATATGTATGGTACTTATATGGGTATATATGGTACTTAAATTGACATATGTATGGCACTTATGTAAGGTACATTTAAAGATATGTATGTACTTATAAAGACATATGTATGTCTGATATTTATAACGGCATATCTATGGTACTTATAAAGGCATATGTATGATACTTATAAATGCATATGTATGGTACTTAAAACGGCACATGGATTATACTTATATGGGCATATATATGGCATTTACACGAGCATATGTATGGTACTTATAAGGCCATGTAAAAGGTACATATATTGGCATGTGTATGGTACTTATATGGGCATGTGTATGGTACTTATATGGTACTCCTAATGTTTCCTAACGTCAAGAAAACGGTAAATTGTAAGTGTCCTATCCTAACCTACCAGAGGACCAAACTCAGAAAACGGGACAGTACGTCACTTTGTCGAGGAGCTTACATTTTCTGCCACACAGCCGTTTGCCAGGAAAGAATCGCAGCCCGGGCGAAATCGTCATTTTTCTCAAAACTCAAAATCAAAACCAGCCATAGAATCGTTTTGAAAATGGTACCATTGTGTTTACCACAGCAATTTACATTTCTTTCTGTAAAGGCTTTCTTTGCTAATTTTCAATATCAAGGCCCAAACACCCATATTTACCGAGATACAGCCATCTCAAATATCAGATATATCATCGTGTTTTCTCAACAAATTATTAGGGAAAATGAGTTGAAAAACATGTAATAATAATTATAAACAGCTAATTAAAAAATGGGTAATGAAAATAAAGTCATTTCTATATTATTCCTTTGCTTAGAGATTATTTTGAATGGTAAATTTATGGCCATTTGTATGGTACTTATAATGGCATATGTATTGCACTTATAATGGCAAATGTATGGTACTTATAATAGCATATGTATGGTAATTATATGGTGTATGTATGGTACATATAATAGCATATGTATGGTACTAATAAAGATATAAGTTCGGTACTTTTAAACATATACGTATGGTACTTATATGGGTATATGTATGGTACTTATATGGGTATATGTATGGTACTTAAATTGACATATGTATGGCACTATGTAAGGTACATTTAAAGGTACATGTATGGTACTTATAAAGACATATGTCTGATATTTATAACGGCATATCTATGGTACTTATAAAGGCATATGTATGATACTTATAAATGCATATGTATGGTACTTAAAACGGCACATGGATTATACTTATATGGGCATATATATGGCATTTACACGAGCATATGTATGGTACTTATAAGGCCATGTAAAAGGTACATATATTGGCATGTGTATGGTACTTATATGGGCATGTGTATGGTACTTATATGGTACTATGGTACTATATGGTCCTCCTAATGTTTCGTCAAGAAAACGGTAAATTGTAAGTGTCCTATCCTAACCTACCAGAGGACCAAACTCAGAAAACGGGACAGTACGTCACTTTGTCGAGGAGCTTACATTTTCTGCCACACAGCCGTTTGCCAGGAAAGAATCGCAGCCCGGGCGAAATCGTCATTTTTCTCAAAACTCAAAATCAAAACCAGCCATAGAATCGTTTTGAAAATGGTACCATTGTGTTTACCACAGCAATTTACATTTCTTTCTGTAAAGGCTTTCTTTGCTAATTTTCAATATCAAGGCCCAAACACCCATATTTACCGAGATACAGCCATCTCAAATATCAGATATATCATCGTGTTTTCTCAACAAATTATTAGGGAAAATGAGTTGAAAAACATGTAATAATAATTATAAACAGCTAATTAAAAAATGGGTAATGAAAATAAAGTAATTTCTATATTATTCCTTTGCTTAGAGATTATTTTGAATGGTAAATTTATGGCCATTTGTATGGTACTTATAATGGCATATGTATTGCACTTATAATGGCAAATGTATGGTACTTATAATAGCATATGTATGGTAATTATATGGTGTATGTATGGTACATATAATAGCATATGTATGGTACTAATAAAGATATAAGTTCGGTACTTTTAAACATATACGTATGGTACTTATATGGGTATATGTATGGTACTTATATGGGTATATGTATGGTACTTAAATTGACATATGTATGGCACTTATGTAAGGTACATTTAAAGATATGTATGGTACTTATAAAGACATATGTCTGATATTTATAACGGCATATCTATGGTACTTATAAAGGCATATGTATGATACTTATAAATGCATATGTATGGTACTTAAAACGGCACATGGATTATACTTATATGGGCATATATATGGCATTTACACGAGCATATGTATGGTACTTATAAGGCCATGTAAAAGGTACATATATTGGCATGTGTATGGTACTTATATGGGCATGTGTATGGTACTTATATGGGCATACGTATGGTACTTATATGGTCCTCCTAATGTTTCCCAACGTCAAGAAAACGGTAAATTGTAAGTGTCCTATCCTAACCTACCAGAGGACCAAACTCAGAAAACGGGACAGTACGTCACTTTGTCGAGGAGCTTACATTTTCTGCCACACAGCCGTTTGCCAGGAAAGAATCGCAGCCCGGGCGAAATCGTCATTTT